>APFE030173793.1:188122-217825 GCA_000404065.3 Pinus taeda | reverse complement strand
CCTTTTCCAAAATTTCCTTATGTTTCTGCTTGTTGAATGATCAATGAATGTTATGTCTCTGAAATCAACATTGTATTTCCTTTCCTAGCCCTACTTTGGCCTTGATTGTTTAGTGTTTCTTAAATGATTTCTTTATCACTACCAATTCATTGTCAAAGTTAGTTTATAGTTGATTAATATTTGTTCAAAAGAAAGTGTCGTAAAAGTCTTCATTTCTTTTGAAACGAAATTGTCGTAAAGTGTTCATTCTTGCAAAAAGATTGGTTGATTGTATGTGCATTAGTTTCCTTTTGTTCATCACAACATTAAGGGAATTAAAAAGAAAAACATGCATCGTGCATTGAAAAGTTTGTGTGTGCTCATAGGAATAGTTTAGGGAAATTGCATTAGCTTGTGCTCTTTGATCTTTGATTATATTGTGGCCACAACCACCACCCTATCAAACTTTCCTTGGCAGTAATTTTTAATGGGTCCCCTAAAGTTGGTCTTCTACCACTCCGAATGATTTGTTTATTCCCATAGACTTTAACTCCTTACCGAGACAAATCTTTAGTTCTTAATGGTCAAGCCCCCTTTTTAGACCTTGCTGCATAGTCCATTGATCACCCAGCCTATCCCTCTATTCATCCCCCCCATCAGAATATTTTAAGCCCTCAAAACCCTCTATCGCATCATTATTCCCATCATAGTTCCTTATAGCGGAAATACTTTGCAAAACATGCATAAATCCCTTTTTTGGTCCTATCCCAATTAACACAACGCATTCATGGCTTCCGGGCCCGACAGGTTTTATTAACCCAAATGCATATATTTTGGGTCCAGAGCCCCATCACAAATCACTATCGACCAATCCCCAAAGTTATATTTATAAATTTTGTGTATGTCTTTCGAGCCCGACTACTATATTAACCACGATATATATGCTATCGGGTCCGCCCGCCTAATCACATATCGCAATCGGCACGGTCGGGGCCTATATATAAGGCACATCATTATACCTCGGACCCGCCGATGATTATAGACCAGAGCATATAACATTTCAGGTCTGGACTTATGGCTGGACACGGGGTTTTCCCATACTTTCTTATGTTTACGAAAAAACGTTGAAGTCGAGTTTTACAAAGGAAAATCATACACTACGGACCCGCTGGGGCTATTAATATACCATATATATCTATAATATATATATATATATATATAAATATATATATATATATATATATATATATATACAATAATATACATATATATATATTTAATATTATTAGAATATATAATATATCATATATATAATACATAACATATATATACATATATGTTACATATATAACAAATGTAAATATATACTATAAGTATATATATATATGATAATTATTAAATATATATATATAATGTATAATATAACACATATACATACATATAAGATCATAATAAATACATAATATATATAATAATATAATATATAATATATTATATATATATATATATCGTCTGGCCTAATCGAATATCCCAATCGGGGGGCCGTAAGCCTGCGCATATTGTAATATGTGATACAACGGACCTGTCAATCTGATTAAACATAATATATATGTTATCGAGTCCACACATCCCCATCGTAAATCACTATCGGCAGGGTCTAGTGCTCATGCATAAGGTGCGACACCACACGCCAGACCCGCCGATAATTTTAGGCTCGGAGATATAAAATTTGAAGTCCAGGTATATGGCCCGAATGGAGGTTTTTCCTGTTTTTCTTGTGTATTCACTAAATTGCCATAGTCGCGGTTTTTTATGGGAAATTCCATATGGCAGACCCGATAGGGTATAGGTTCCCACCCACAGTATCTCAAGTCCAGGTTTTGGGTTCCGCTCTGTGTTTTGCAAGGATTTGCAGTGTAAGTCATATTTACATTCATGAGACTTAACCAGTGCATAAATTAAAAAGAAAGGGGAATTCTTTCACATTTGATGTTATAAACGCAAGTTTCATGTTTTGTAGGCCTGTTTTCCATATGTCTCACCATTATAGCTAATATGGATTATTTTGTAGGCAAATTCAAGCAGACCTGGTAACAGATGAAGGTGAATTGTATCAAGATGACACCTCTGCCCTACTGGTGTCAGCATTGTGAAACACACTCTTCTAAAGGGAACACGGACCACCAAATTGCATAATGGAGGCACTCCTTCAGTTTAGTGGAAGCACTCATGATAGCACTAATCCATCAATATTTCATCATTGTCAGATACATCACAAAGGATGCTAGATGTGGGATGATGAGCGCAGCATCTTTAGTTTCCTTCAGGAAATGACAGAGAATAATAGCCACTCCACACAAGTGCTAAGAAATGATATGCAATCCTCCTCTGTTTCGAAGGCATCCATTCATTTCCCTAGGAAGGAGAGCGCTCCAACAAGGGCGACCTCGACATGTTAGCAGTTTCACTGACCATTCTCATCTGCATATGTTGACCTGTGTAATGAAATGGGGGAAATGAAAGGTCATGGAAGACCAAGGGTCATTGAGGGCTGCATAAGTATTACCTCCTGATAGGAGAGAAGGGCGTTTTGTTTGAGAAAAAAACAGCTCTGATTTATTGTGAATAAAGAGATACTGCTTGGTTCAATGAGGAGCCTGTATTTCAGATTGATTTTCCTCTTCTCTTATGTGTTTTGATCATAATGTTGTTGCTGAAACAAATGAAAATGTATATTTTTTTTTTGTGCATACTGATAACTTACATTTCATGGTTATGTCTGGTTATTTGAATATGATTCAACATCATGGTTAAATCATGAAAGGTTGTTGATTTGAAACTATGTTGGACATCAGTTGCAAGCTTTTCTTCCATAAAATGGAATGTGTGTTCCTGTGTGAATGATTGGATTGCAATTAGGATTTAATTCATCCTTGTTCTTAAGTGGACTAGCAATTGATTAATTTGGACTCGGGATTTATAGATGATGTTTCACCTCCTTTGTTTTTGCTCCTGCAGGATAGGTTAGGATAGTTAGGATATAGACTAGAGTAGTTAGAAATAGCTTAGATAGGATTTGATACATATAGGTTAGCTGTTTTATTTTGTTGATTTAATTGAAGTCTTCTACCCAGAACAATCAATCAGCACTCATTTAACAGTTTACGGGGTCCCTTAAAACCTATTGGAACTAGCCATTCCAAACGAAATCAGGTCTAATTAGGGCTTGCGATCGGGTTAATTCCCCTTGTTGGTATAGCAAAAATTCGCCATACCAACAAATTGGCGCTAGAAGGAGGGCCTGAACCGTCGTCCACGGATTTTCAAGATTTCATTTATAAGTGCCATGCATGGATTCAAAAGACTAATGCATGGTGTTAGACTCCGTCTCATGTCAGAGATTGATTCTTCTTCAAAACAGGGTTTTGAAGAAGAAATCATTTAAATGTGCTTTTTATATTATGTAATTTGTTCTCCAGCTCTTCAAGAGGCAACAGCGACTTCAAGCTCCTATCCCTGCACAAGCACTATTCAGAATGTTCACTTTTCATAATATATCAATGGAGTCCTACAGTACTTGCCTCAATCCTCACAAGCAGATTAAGAAAGGTTTTGTCAGCAACTTGAAAGGTACATCAATTTTTGAAATTGCTGCCCTTTTCCTGCTCTGGTGGATTTTGTAATGAAGATACTTTTTCGATTAATAAATAAGCAGATATGGAGATTGCCAAAATTGTGGGTTGGATTTCTCAAGTGTGCATACCAAACAAAGCCACATTCATTTCATGTGCTATTACAGTTACCTGCAGCACAACTTGAAAATGCTATTAACAAGACTCCTGCATTAAGAGTACGTTTGGTTGCTCATGCCAGTCAATCAAACATTCGTTCTTCTTTGCCTAGGTCAACATTAGTGGTTTTGGGTCTTGTTCAGGATGCTCAAACTGCATTGACTGATGTGGGGTCTTTTGGCCAAATAGTGACTGAGACGCAAGCGTCAGAGTCTGCAGTTCTTAGTTGAGAAAATGCTCTCGAGCATTTTATTGTGACATTTGTGGGATTTCAAGGGCAACAGCTGAAAAGGGCTTTGGTTCTTTCTGGTACATGGTTGCAGTCTTCAAATTGGTGCTACTTGCCTTATGAAGCCTGTCTAAATATTCTTCAAAGGGTGTCAAGGGGATATCCTTTGATAGCTTCCATTGTACATATTTTGATCTTAAAATTCAAATAAACAAAGTGCCAAAGTGTATTTGAGTTTCTGACTGGCACCTGAAAAGGGCTCTTGCTAAGATCTGATATATCAATTATATCTTGTAGAGCTTGTTTTGTATCTTTCACTAGGACTGGTCATAGTGCAGGATGATGGCAGCCTTTTAACTTAGGAAATTGTTCTTTGCCGGGGCATATTGTCTAGAAGCAATGTACCAAAATGTAACACCGGCTAAGATGCTTTTGTATGATGGCAGAGGAATTTGTGATTGCAAAGTGCCTTCTGGAACATGTTGATTAGCTTTTTATTAATTCATTAAACAGGGCAGTTGGGAAGCTTTATTTTATTGACTTGGCTGGAAGGGTGTTTTTAGCATTGCAACATACAGGCCTTACTTCAATGTGGACACATACGTTGTGGTTGAAAGAAATATTGGTTCACCGTCATATGAATATAGTTCATCTGGTTGAACAGCATGTAAGTATGGTTTTAACTCAGGGTATGCGGGAGGTGTTGTTGTGTGAGGCATTTTCTGGACCCATACATGGTTTGCGTATTTTTGAGAAACCTGTATAGAACAGAGGCACAGCGATTTCAATTATCTGTGATTGGTACCTGGAGAATGTTGTTAAAGATGTAAATGGTGCTGGTATTTTATTTACTCCTATAGATAAGTGCATCTAGGGGCCTTTGTTGTGAACATGTCATCTGGAGCATCGCTTACTTTTTGGACACCCATGGTCATGCTGCCTTCAGTGCCATGCGAGCAAGGGGAGCGACAGTTACAGATATAGCGATGCTTGTGTTAGCTGCCGATGATGGTATCATGCCTCAAACTCGTGAAGCTATGGCTCATGCTCAAACAACAAATTTTCCTGTTGTGGTTGCAATCAACAAATGTGACAAGCCAAAACGCAGATCCTCAAAAAGTACGCATACAATTTTGCTTAGAAGGTTTAACACTAGAGGAAATGGGGGGTGATATTCAGGTAGTTGAAATATCCGCAACAAAAAAATATTGGCCTAGATAAGTTGAAAGAAGCATTATTGCTCCAGGCTGAAATAATGGATTTGAAAGCTCGTATTGATGGTGATGCTCAATGCCCAATTTTTGCAAAGGCAATCAAATGCTGGTGTCAGCAGGCTTGGCAATATCTTGCAGATTTTTCGACAGCTCCACCATTTGATAGTGATGTGCTGACCTTTCTACATTCCGCATTTGATTTGTTTGGGCCAGTTCTTTTGAACTGGAGATGTGACTGTCGGTAGTGGAGGCTTTAGACTTGGTCCTACTGGCTACAACCAAATTCAAGAAGCAATTTCCTACAGCTAAGATCTTGTTTGTCTAAACATGATGAAGGAACAAAAGAGGATTGCTAACTAGATGGAAACGCATGGTATCAAACTTGACATTGTAATATTTCAACAGAAGATGCCTGGACTAACTAAGTCAGAGTTATTCAATGAAAATCGTTCCCTTCTAAATAGATTTTCGAAGCAAACACAAGCTAATGGGTGCGAAAATCGGGTCTGGCATTGCTCAAGAAATATGGGAGGAAAATCAACATATTGCGTGTCACCTGTTTATCAGTGATAATGGCTCAGCTTGGATGTTATGTACCTTGTGCATCATGTACCCTGTCGCCATTGAATTTACAGGACTCCCACAGTTTTTGACAAAAACTATTACAGCGATCTGAAAATCAAGAAAGGGATTCTTCACTCTGATCAGAAACTTTTCAATGGAGGTTCCACAGATTCGCAGGTTTAATAAAATGTTTTTGATACTTTGAAACATTCGTAAGGGAACGGAAGTTCACACGAGAGATGGCATGAATTCCACTTTACTACCTATGCCCATTTTTTCCAACTCTGAAACAAAGTTAAGTTGAGAGTCCCGGTCAGTGAAAAACTGAGAAAACCGATGTAATCAGTGATGTTTGAATATATTCAGGTTGTGTCCTACAGGCCTTGGTATCTGAGCGGAGAAATGTATTCACGTAATGATGGCAAGCGCATGGATAAAGCCGATGGCTTTGACATTGGATTTTGTTTGCCATATTCTATAGTTCTCTGACTGCCATTCTTTTTGGCACTATGGTGGTAGTCGCGCTTAGTTTATTTAAATTTACATAGGTTTGCAGGGTTCTCATTGGAAATGTCGAGCTTCACATCGTGGGCATTCTGCAAATGAAGTTTATTCATGTATAGTTTCTGTCTTTTCTGGACGATAGTGCGAAAGTGTGTGCGGTTGTTCTGGACAGAGTGTGGCAGAATTGTTGTTTTTTCTCCTGTGATGAAACATGAAGTGGTTAAAGGTGCTGAGTCTCGTATCAAAACAAACATTGAAAACACAAACCATTTGATCACAAGGCATGAGAATGAATGCCAACGAGGCAGAAAACATCATTTTCTAGATATGAGAAACTCAAAAGAATATTGATATGCATGAAATCGCGAAAGATGACTCCAACAGATACAGAAATCAAATTGCGATATGCGCGCATTTGATTATGTGGCAGTTTGACTCGTATTTCAGTGAAACAGCAGAGCGTATCTCCAGAACAGTTGCAAAGTGGCATTCATAGGATTCGATTCCTATTTCCAGACTTTATTTAACGGGATCTGCGCTCCATGTGTCGGCCATCAGAGGATTTCAAGAGAAGCCAATTTGCCTATTTCGATCCTAAATCATGATTTCATGAGATTTTTGCTCCAGATTTTGTCTCTTAATAAACCAATCGTAGAAACGTTGTTCTATTTGTAGGATGGATGAAACGCTTTTTTGTTAATTTTTGTAATGTCAGTTCAAACAGCGCCCGAATTGTGGGTCGATCTGTTGTTTTTGTTTTAGGATAGTTTATAAAAAATTTCATTGGAAAAGAGAGGAGAGTTAGTCAGGGGAGTTTCTGAGTGCTGAGAGTTGGAGGAGAAACTGAGCTTCATTGTACAGTCTATGACAAAGATTTTTTAATGAAATTCCACAGCTCTAATTTCTGAGATTCATGTGGTATGTTAATTTAGCGTAAGTTTTCCTTTTGTCTCATATGTAAACTGTTGTGTTTCATTCACCTCATGATCATTTCTAATTGAAAAAATGAAGTGTTAAGGTAGAATTCATAGTATTATATGCTCTGCCTATAAGTTTGTTCAATTCAATGTTTTCTTCTGTTTGACAAGGATTCAAAGTTATTGTTTGCCCTTGTCAGCTCCTCACCAGTCTTGCCATCATTGCTAAAATCTAGATTTGATGCTAATAGTTTCCTTGCTACCTTGCCTCAGTTCTACTAACCGTGTGTTGGTTCATTATCTTTCTCTGTTTGAAGTGTGATTTTGCCCAGACCCCAGAAAAAACCAAAACTTTAAATCAAACCCTCTGTTCATTTACTAAGCCGCAAAATCTTTGTTCCTAATGGTCAACTCATCTTATTGACAAATTTACGCAACGTTTGACCCGAGAGGCCTTCTCATACCGTCATAGGGCTAGCCTACGAGGTGAAATGGTTGATGTAGCCTTGAAGATTTGCCTTTCTAGCTGAGTGAAATCTCAGCTAACATTTGGGACCATATTGGGTGAAGGACAAACAATCGTTTGCTGCATTGATGTGTTTTTCATAGTCTTAGACGGAGTTGAAGATAGCCAGTAAGCTTCCGAACACGCTCTTGTTTTACATCAGCGTTAGTAGATAAATGCTGCTTCAGTCGATCTCCGTGAGCTTGTGAAAGTAGCGCTTCATTGACACTTTACCCCAGTATATGTATCAAGTTCAGATCTGATTGTTGATGGTGAAAAACGATCAGGCACTTGACAGGCTGAAATCATTCACTGGCGGCTCCAACTCGATCCAGACATTCCAGTGCCTGTTTATTCACTCATACAATGGAAGGGTATGTGGCAAACCCTGCACTGTGTGAAGCTCTAAACGAATTTAGAGAATGCTTAGTGGATATTGAAATTAATGAAGAAGTTTTAAGTTTTTTCCTTCAATGTTTGAAATCTCTGAATTATCATCCTAGCATCTGTGAGTTACTTGTTGAAAGAATCGAGAAGGAGATTCAAGATTTAGATGAGCAGATCCAGTCTTATGATTTCCAAGACCCTAAAAAGTTTTTGGAAATCATTTCTCCATTGAAACAAGAAATCATAGATTTTCCTATAGAGGTTTACATTGACAATGTGCAGCTGGAAGTATGTCTTGCAGAGTTGGGGCAGCCAACAGAGACTATCTTCCGTGATCCTATTGCGGCATATATGGACATGTTTTTCAGTTTGATTGACAAATCAGGATGTCTTTTCCATGACCAGGGTCAGTACATGCATGAAGGGCTGCCAGCAACTGCATCTGTGACCTCGTGGTAGCATTCTCAAGCGGCTTCATTTTCAGGTTTACTTGAATGGCTAATTTGGCATTTTAGTATTACCTGATCTAGTGTTTGTACAGCAAGGTAGGCTAGTTTTGTAAATAAATAAGCAGCGATAAGAGCAGCATCTGGTTTTAGTTTGCTTGAAGATTGTTTGAGTTCAGTTTCAGTTTGAAAATAAGTCAAGAGTTGTGTTGATGATGACTCCATTGCCCAATGGGTGGAGGCACTGTCTGCTCTCCCAAAGTTCTGCGGTTCTTGGCACCTTCACGGAGCTGCAGCTGCCATCCCAAATGGAGCCGATGTTAGACTCTGTCTCATGTCAGAGATTGATTCTTCTTCAAAACAGGGTTTTGAAGAAGAAATCATTTAAATGTGCTTTTTAGATTATGTAATTTGTTCTCCAGCTCTTCAAGAGGCAGCAGCGACTTCAAGCTCCTATCCCTGCACAAGCACTATTCAGAATGTTCACTTTTCATAATATATCAATGGAGTCCTACAATACTTGCCTCAATCCTCACAAGCAGATTAAGAAAGGTTTTGTCAGCAACTTGAAAGGTACATCAATTTTTGAAATTGCTGCCCTTTTCCTGCTCTGGTGGATTTTGTAATGAAGATACTTTTTCGATTAATAAATAAGCAGATATGGAGATTGCCAAAATTGTGGGTTGGATTTCTCAAGTGTGCATACCAAACAAAGCCACATTCATTTCATGTGCTATTACAGTTACCTACAGCACAACTTGAAAATGCTATTAACAAGACTCCTGCATTAAGAGTACGTTTGGTTGCTCATGCCAGTCAATCAAACATTCGTTCTTCTTTGCCTAGGTCAACATTAGTGGTTTTGGGTCTTGTTCAGGATGCTCAAACTGCATTGACTGATGTGGGGTCTTTTGGCCAAATAGTGACTGAGACGCAAGCGTCAGAGTCTGCAGTTCTTAGTTGAGAAAATGCTCTCGAGCATTTTATTGTGACATTTGTGGGATTTCAAGGGCAACAACTGAAAAGGGCTTTGGTTCTTTCTGGTACATGGTTGCAGTCTTCAAATTGGTGCTACTTGCCTTATGAAGCCTGTCTAAATATTCTTCAAAGGGTGTCAAGGGGATATCCTTTGATAGCTTCCATTGTACATATTTTGATCTTAAAATTCAAATAAACAAAGTGCCAAAGTGTATTTGAGTTTCTGACTGGCACCTGAAAAGGGCTCTTCCTAAGATCTGAGATATCAATTATATCTTGTAGAGCTTGTTTTGTATCTTTCACTAGGATTGGTCATAGTGCAGGATGATGGCAGCCTTTTAACTTAGGAAATTGTTCTTTGCCTGGGCATATTGTCTAGAAGCAATGTACCAAAATGTAACACCGGCTAAGATGCTTTTGTATGATGGCAGAGGAATTTGTGATTGCAAAGTGCCTTCTGGAACATGTTGATTAGATTTTTATTAATTCATTAAAAAGGGTAGTTGGGAAGCTTTATTTTATTGACCTGGCTGGAAGGGTGTTTTTAGCATTGCAACATACAGGTCTTACTTCAATGTGGACACATACGTTGTGGTTGAAAGAATTATTGGTTCACCGTCATATGAATATAGTTCATCTGGTTGAACAACATGTAAGTATGGTTTTAACTCAGGGTATGCGGGAGGTGTTGTTGTGTGAGGCATTTTCTGGACCCATACATGGTTTGCGTATTTTTGAGAAACCTGTATAGAACACAGGCACATCGATTTCAATTATCTGTGATTGGTACCTGGAGAATGTTGTTAAAGATGTAAATGGTGCTGGTATTTTATTTACTCCTATAGATAAGTGCATCTAGGGGCCTTTGTTGTGAACATGTCATCTGGAGCATCGCTTACTTTTTGGACACCCCTGGTCATGATGCCTTCGGTGCCATGCGAGCAAGGGGAGTGACAGTTACAGATATAGCGATGCTTGTGTTAGCTGTCGATGATGGTATCATGCCTCAAACTCGTGAAGCTATGGCTCATGCTCAAACAACAAATTTGCCTGTTGTGGTTGCAATCAACAAATGGGACAAGCCAAAACGCGGATCCTCAAAAAGTACGCATACAATTTTGCTTAGAAGGTTTAACACTAGAGGAAATGGGGGGTGATATTCAGGTAATTGAAATATCCGCAACAAAAAAATATTGGCCTAGATAAGTTGAAAGAAGCATTATTGCTCCAGGCTGAAATAATGGATTTGAAAGCTCGTATTGATGGTGATGCTCAATGCCCAATTTGGCAATCAAATGCTGGTGTCAGCAGGCTTGGCAATATATTGCAGATTTTTCGACAGCTCCACCATTTGACAGTGATGTGCTGACCTTTCTACATTCCGCATTTGATTTGTTTGGGCCAGTTCTTCTGAACTGGAGATGCGACTGTCGGTAGTGGAGGCTTTAGACTTGGTCCTACTGGCTACAACCAAATTCAAGAAGCAATTTCCTACAGCTAAGATCTTGTTTGTCTGAACATGATGAAGGAACAAAAGAGGATTGCTAACCAGATGGAAACGCATGGTATCAAACTTGACATTGTAATATTTCAACAGAAGATGCCTAGACTAACTAAGTCAGAGTTATTCAATGAAAATTGTTCCCTTCTAAATAGATTTTCGAAGCAAACACAAGCTAATGGGTGCGAAAATCGGGTCTGGCATTGCTCAAGAAATATGGGAGGCAAATCAACATTATTGCGTGTCACCTGTTTATCAGTGATAATGGCTCAGCTTGGATGTTATGTACCTTGTGCATCATGTACCCTGTCGCCATTGAATTTACGGGACTCCCACAGTTTTTGACAAAAACTATTACAGCGATCTGAAAATCAAGAAAGGGCTTCTTCACTTTGATCAGAAACTTTTCAACGGAGGTTCCACAGATTCGCAGGTTTAATAAAATGTTTTTGATACTTTGAAACATTCGTAAGGGAACGGAAGTTCACACGAGAGATGGCGTGAATTCCACTTTACTACCTATGCCCATTTTTTCCAACTCTGAAACAAAGTTAAGTTGAGAGTCCCGGTCAGTGAAACACTGAGAAAACCGATGTAATCAGTGATGTTTGAATATATTCAGGTTGTGTCCTACAGGCCTTGGTATCTGAGCGGAGAAATGTATTCACGTAATGATGGCAAGCGCATGGATAAAGCTGATGGCTTTGACATTGGATTTTGTTTGCCATATTCTATAGTTCTCTGGCTACCATTCTTTTTGGCACTGTGGTGGTAGTCGCGCTTAGTTTATTTAAATTTATACAGGTTTGCATGGTTCTCATTGGAAATGTCGAGCTTCACATCGTGGGCATTCTGCAAATGAAGTTTATTCATGTATAGTTTTTGTCTTTTCTGGACAATAGTGCGAAAGTGTGTGCGGTTGTTCTGGACAGAGTGCAGCAAAATTGTTGTTTTTTCTCCTGTGATGAAACATGAAGTGGTTAAAGGTGCTGAGTCTCGTATCAAAACAAACATTGAAAACACAAACCATTTGATCACAAGGCATGAGAATGAATGCCAACGAGGCAGAAAACATCATTTTCTAGATATGAGAAACTCAAAAGAATATTGATATGCATTAAATCGTGAAAGATGACTCCAACAGATACAGAAATCAAATTGCGATATGCGCACATTTGATTATGTGGCAGTTTGACCCGTATTTCAGTGAAACAACAGAGCGTATCTCCAGAACAGTTGCAAAGTGGCATTCATAGGATTCGATTCCTATTTCCAGACTTTATTTAACAGGATCTGCGCTCCATGTGTCGGCCATCAGAGGATTTCAAGAGAAGCCAATTTGCCTATTTCGATCCTAAATCATGATTTCATGAGATTTTTGCTCCAGATTTTGTCTCTTAATAAACCAATCGTAGAAACGTTGTTCTATTTGTAGGATGGATGAAACGCTTTTTTGTTAATTTTTGTAATGTCAGTTCAAACAGCGCCCGGATTGTGGGTCGATCTGTTGTTTTTGTTTTAGGATAGTTTATAAAAATTTTCATTGGAAAAGAGAGGAGAGTTAGTCAGGGGAGTTTCTGAGTGTTGAGAGCTGGAGGAGAAACTGAGCTTCATTGTACAGTCTATGACAGAGATTTTTTAATGAAATTTCACAACTCTAATTTCTGAGATTCATGTGGTATGTTAATTTAGCGTAAGTTTTCCTTTTGTCTCATATGTAAACTGTTGTGTTTCATTCACCTCATGATCATTTCTAATTGAGCAAATGAAGTGTTTAGGTAGAATTCATACTATTATATGCTCTGCCTATAAGTTTTTTCAATTCAATGTTTTCTTCTGTTTGACAAGGATTCAAAGTTATTGTTTGCCCTTGTCAGCTCCTAACCAGTCTTGCCATCCCATTTAAAATCTAGATTTGATGCTAAATTCCTTGCCTACCTTGCCTCAGTCGTCAACCTGTGTTGTTCATTATATTTCTCTGTTTGAAGCTGTGATTTTGCCCAAGCAGCCCAGAAAAAACCCAAAAGCTTTAAATCAAACCCTCTTATCAATTTACTAGCCTAAAATCTTTGTTCCTAATTGGTCAACTCATCTTATTGACAAATTTACCGAGTTTGACCCGAGAGAGCCTTCTCATACCTCGTAGGGTTAGCTACAAGGTGAAATGGTTTGATGTAGCCTTGAAGATTTTCCTTTCTCAGCCTGAGGTGAAATCTCAAACGCTAACACATGGATTGTGAAGGTCGAAAAGACCCTTCCTCTCATTCGTAAAAGCCTCGTTTCAAAGAAGACACATTGTGGGAGTACCCTGCCACTCAAGAAAAACCAAGCAGAAGACTTACTCGGGCTTACGCTCATTCCTTATCACAGTTCCCTATCTTTCGGTCTTTACCTTCGACAGCAAAAAAAAATCCAAGGGTATATCACATAAATGAAGAGACATCAACATCCCCTTCTCTTGAAGATATTGTGCTTGATTCTTTGCAGAGTATCAACTCTCCTTGGGAATAAATTCCTGAGAAATCCCCTTCTGAAGGTAATCCCTGGCCTGATTTGGAAAATCCTAATGGGGAAAACCTCCACCAGAACATCCCTATCGTCAATATGGCTAATATTCCTCAACCGGGTGGAAATCAACTCCCACCTCCTTTTGGAGCACTTCCTCCCTGGCTCGCACAGGATGTTGCAGTGATACCTGGGCAGTAGCATCCCTTACTCAAGAATGTAGAAAGGTTGTTGCCTAAATTCGACCCGAGGAAGGGAGACACCGCTGATAACCATATTCACTCCTTCTTCTTAGTCGTGTGCATGTTGGGCGTAGCTGATGAGGATATAGTATGTCGCCTATTCCCTTTTACCTTGATTGGTGCAGCTTCCACATGGTACTTTAGCTTAAGAACCGGATCAATCACCTTGTGGGTTGCCTTTCAACAGGGCTTTTTATACAAGTATGGTGATGACAAAACCCCTATTGCCTTAGTTCTATAACTATCCCATTTGAAAATGGAAACCAAAGAAAAGGTTAAGGATTTAAATATCCAGTTCAACACCTTATTCAACACAATCCCGGCCACCGCTAGACCTATTGAGGAGGTTCTCATGGAATTCTACATCACTGGTCTCCCTATCGCTACTGCGATGTGGGTCAAAAGGAGTAACGCACAAACCTTAAAAGGTTCTATCGATGAAGAAGTAAAAGTCGAGAATGAAATGCTCAGTCTCACAGCATGCCACCATAAAACTAGAGAAAAGAAAGCCTCTCAAGCATCTAGGAAAAATAATGGGAGTGATAACAAAGGGGCCGAAGCCAAAGAAAAGGATCCCACAGATGTAGAAGTTTTGCATCGGATCATTAAGAAGCTGACAAATACAATCATCGATATGAAAAGGAATTCTGGAGAGATTACAAGTGGGAGTGGAGGAGAGTATAACAATGGAAAACCTTTCAAGCCCTTCTATCGTAAGAAGACAGAAGGTAGTCATGTTCCACTTGCACTGCCTGCTCCACCCAATCAAGGGAATTTAAATATAGAAGACTGGCTCTTATCGGATTGCTCCTTAACCAAGAAGAACCTATAGTGGAGCTAGAGCCAGAACAAGAAGACGAGGAAGAATACCAAGTAGAAGAGCCCTTGGAAGAATAATCTCAAATCAACGTACTATGGAATTTCTATACAAATGAGAGTGATGATGACCAAGGAGACAGTATGGTAGAAATCGACACTAATGAAATCCTCACACAAAGCAAGGGGCCACTTACAGGTGTGATGAAGCTTGTAGGTCAGACCAAGAAATATGTCTGCCCTGTGAAGGCACCTGCTCGCAGAGAAGAGTAAACCTAGTGGTCAGTCCAAGAATACCCCTGTTGCGAACCATCCAGAGAAAGAAAATGCATCTCCCACTACAACGAAGGCTACTCAAGATGGTAAACTCCCACCTAAGAATGGAAAAAATGGTATGTTTACTCTGCCCTATCTTGTCTATAACATTGATTACAATTTTGTGGATGATCTTAAGAAATCCACGGCTAATATCACATACTTTGATTTGTTGAAATTAACACAGCAAAGAGATTTGCTCCTGAAAGCTATGAATGAGAGAAATTCCAAAACTCCCACCATCCCAAGCAACCAAACCAAGAAGTCAGTGTCCAGACCTATCAACACCTCCATTGCAGTCCAAATGCCGTCAACTATTGAAGTCACTCTGTCCAAAACAAATCGAAACCCCCAAGATGTTAGTTTAGCCATGATAGGGAGAAAATCAAAATCCATGACCTCACCTTTCCTTATCACATTTGAATTCCTCAACATGAACATACACAATATCCTGGTAGATTCTGGTGCCTCATCCACTGTAATGCCTTATGTTGTTGCTAAAAGACTACATGCAATAGCTGAGAAAACTGGGACTCGAATTATGTAATTGGACAGGACAAATGTGGAAGTAATTGGAGAATTGAAATATGTGTTGGCTCGGATGGCTACTAAACCACAGTACACACGAGTCATTGATATAGTGATATTCGACATCCACGAGGCCTATGGAATGCTGCTTAGTAGGGATTGGTCAGAAAAACTCAATGGATATTTCTCAACTGATTGGTCCCATCACTTGCTGCCTCAGAAGGGAAAAGGTGATATGCTGATAGTTGATTGAGAAAGATACATGAAGTATGTGGTAACGGAACTAAATGGTCACAATGAACATGTAATGTTTACCAACTCCATCCTTGGGAACAATAGTTTCAATGTTTATGCTACAGAAACATGTTTTGGAGAATTCCATGCAGAAACAATTGAAGAAAATTTGACATAGAGACAGTTCGAAATTCCCTCCCATAATAAAACTGATGAACTATCATGTATTATAGTAGATGATAGGACTAATTTCTTAGATAGTAGGTCAATTGATGTAACATTAGATTCTATATTCTGGACACTCTATTTTGATGGCTCGAATTGCCTTGAAGGTGCAGGTGTTGGGAGTATTCTCATTGACCCAAAAGGGAACCAACATTTGATGGCCAGCCAGTTGGACTTTGCATGCACCAACAACACAACAAAATATGAAGTCTTATTTCAAGGCCTAAAGAAAGCCATTGATATGAAGGCGAAAAATCTTAAAGTTTTTGGTGACTCACAGATAATTGTGGATCAAGTAAGGAAAAGGATACACTACAATTCGCCACACCTCGTAAGGTACCAGCATGAGGTATGGAGCTTAATTGATAGTTTTGATTCATTTAATATCACATACATACCTCAAGGGCAAAACCAAGATGTTGATCTGATGGCTAGTATGGCTGCTAAACTTTTGCCTGATTTCATATTGAAGAAGAATAAATGTTATGTTGAATTGATTTTCAGACCATCTGTGCCTGATAACATCTTAAATTGGTAGGTGATCAAAGATGACGAGAAAATACTTGAGTTCTTGCATTGTGAGGAGACATTCAAGAATGCAGTCATTGATGAGAAAGAACACGACATGCTTATGAACGAGAGGGAAGATGAGGAAAAGGATCAGCCCAATGTGATTTTCAAATCAGTTGTTAAGATGGAGCACTTATATTAATTACATGATAAATTCAAGAAGTTGACTAACTGCAAAACGCATAGCTCATCCATGAAGTATGAAATGGTCAACCTTGGGACCAAAGAAGACCCAAAAAAATGTCAATCTGGGTTTTGGGTGCTCCCCACAAGAAAAGGTTGCATTCGTCAACATATTTAAAGACTGCAAGGATGTCTTTGCATGGACATATGAAGACCTAAAGACCTTTGATACCAGTGTTATGCAGCATGTAATCCCTTTGGAAAAGGAGGCCAGACCCTACCAACAAAAGCTACGTAAGATGCATCCAAGCCTAGAACCATTGGTGAAGAAAGAAAATTAGTAAGCATTTCTTGTAGAAACTTTGTTAAATCTGTCTTCAAATCTTCCATGCCTATCTTCAAATCTTCCATGCTTGTCTTTAAACCATCCATATTTGCTTCTACATCTTTCTTTAAACCATCCATCTTAGATTCTGTTGATTTTTGTGCAAGTGACACTTGTTGCACTTGGTCTCGTAATTTTGATATATCATGTTGCATTTCTTCCTCTTTTTCATGATTCGTGCTAGAGCTTTCAGGTTGCCTACTAGGTGTTTTCATTTTCTTTCCTCGGGGAATCAATTATCGATAATAATGCTTTACTATGCCCTTTTAATTCCTTCAAACTAATTTTTGAAACCAAGATTATGCAAAAGTTTAAGAAAAGTACACACCTTTTTTCACGTTGTAGGAGCTCAATATTGAATCTGATGTATCTCTGTAATTTCGGATCCTCTAGTTTTGAAATTGTGATCTGCAGTAACCCTCTGCATCCTCTTTCCAATGCCACCAGTCTTATCCAAATTGGATTCTTGAGGGAAGAGTTATGCCAAATCTCCCACAATGACCTGATTATAGACTAGTTCAGTAGAGCGAACTTGTACGACATTCCACGAGTCACTGTTTCGACCTTTCACTATGAAAACTATATAAAAGAAACTACAGTCTGTCCTCTTTCTGTACCTTTTTATGAAATTTCAATCCGATGCTCAGAGAGAAAGTTATGACGATTTTCCCCAGGTCACTTGTTTGGAATGTAATTCAGGAGTCTGCAAAAAGACCAACTTCCTCAGATCGTATCTCTGCAAATATAGCGCGAAAAGCTCTGAAATTCGGACCCTAGCTTCAGTGCGATGTCTTCTCAAATGGGTTTTTTTTCAGCTTCTGAAACACCGAAGAAAAAATGTTATAGTAAAAATTCCACGATGACCTGTTTAGAGTAGCGAAACCCTAGAATCCAAAGCTCTTATACCAAATCTTATGAAACCAGCTCAAGAAAAGATAGAAAAGAGAGATCAACGCCTTAGAATTCAGCCTCTTCGAGGGGGAAACCTCCTTTAAATTACATAAATGAACAATTTTTGGATGATTCAAATGACAAAACATCCTTTTTATATATAGGAGTCTAAGGAGTCACAATATAACCCAACCGACTTAACAATAATAATATAAAGCCACAAAAATAACAATAGAGGGATTCTATGGGGCACAATAATAACAATATGGGGACAATAGGGGCACAACAATATTAATAAGGTGTACAACTACAATAGTAATGGGGTAATCACTAGTATTATAGGGACCCAACAGGCTCAGATTGTGATTTGTTTAATATCCTTCCAATCTAATTGGATTTCTTTGAAGATTTCATATCAGCAAAGAAATCAAAACTACTTGAGGAAATTTCTTACTGAAATTCACTACTGAGTATTGCACAAGTAGGTAAGGAAAAGAAATATGTGAAGGTAAAATGTTATGCACCTAAGGAACGGGACTTCCTTGGGGTTACAACACCTTCCTTTGGATTCAATTCTCTAGAAACACGGTCCACCAGCAATCTTTGCTACAACAAGATTTTGTATGACATCTTCACACTATTAACCACATCTTTCTTGCTACACTCATAGTTAATATGGCTCGGAATGCTTACTCAAATAATAAAGACAACTCACAAAATGTAAAGGAACAACTTTTATTGATTGATAGAAAATACAACATCAGATATATTATAAATATAGAGATTGACTGTAAGATCTTTTATCAACCAGACTGAAAATGGGAAAGTCGAAGCTAACTTTGTTTATAGGTCAAAGAATTCCTGACTCACTACAAACTTTGCCTATTACAATGTAGTCTTCACACAAATTTTGGCTCTAATACCAATTACAGACTTTGATTAGAGGTACAGGTGCGAATTGACCTTAACAAAGTCTCAGACTCAATACTTCATAAGAGTATTACCACTTTAGGTTCACATATGCATCAAAGTGCACATGTGTAGGCTTGTCAAACTTGGCCTAAAGACAGAATGACATAGATCTTTAGAGAGAGAGAGCTGAGAGACATAGACTCAAATTACAAAATGGTGATACATTTTCCTTATTTATAGGATTTCAAGAGAGATTCAAGCATATTCTCCAAATTTGACCTGTTTACATAAAGTATACAAACTATAGATCTCAAATCTAAACTTTTATGTAGATTCTCTTAAATGTGGGTTAAGTCCCACCAAAAGTCGTAGAAATTCTCTGAGTTTCAGATAGTCATCCAAAAAGTTAACCTAAGGGTTTACTTTGGAGGACAGACCCCTCCACTTAGTCATTTTAACTATCTTGAAAATATTTCCTAAGATTTACACACTGGATATTTATCGGAATCCCACGGTACCAGTCACACTCACTATCAGGTGACTAGACATGAAATACAACACACCATGCTTCCTTACAAATATTATGTAAGTCGCTTGGATATCCATAATTATCATTATCACTTGAACAATATTAATTTTGTGGGCTTGGTGAAAAATGGGTTTCTACATGAGGTGGCATGATATTATAGTATAGAAGGGAAGGAGATCCATACATACTAGGTACCCTTCCATTGACAAGATTACAAATCAATCCAAAGAATTGAGATATTTCATTATAGATGGGTTTCTCTGGTATCTATGAGACATTGAAAAAAATAATGGAATATGACAATATTTACATATTAAAACCCACTCAAAACCTTTTGGAGCAAGGGGAGGTGTTGATGAAGTTGAAGCTGATGAACAACTGAACATCTTGATTTCTTTCAGAGTTGCTTCTGTTGTAAGAAAATATGCTAAACAATTATCTTTACCCTTTTTATAAATCTAAAAGTTGAATCCATCCAACCATAGGATCCATCTTAGTATCCTATTTTTGCCTTGTTCTAACAATCTTGGTTTCTAAGATTTCCAGCCATATGTTTTAGGTATGTTCTTGCAATGAATCTTATTAGCTTCAGGAACAACCTCAATCTTTTGATTCCATTTTTTACAACAAGGATTTATTTATGAGAAGATGGATACCTGATTTCAGTGTCATTAAAACTTCATGATATGAGCAAACTTCTTCCATTTTTGCATGCTTTTGCATTAAAACTCCTGCCCATACTTCATTGGATGCATTTGTTTCTAAAATATAAGGCAATTCATGTCTTAACAGAAGCAAACTTGGCATATTTTGGGCCTTTGGTTTAATAATTTGAACTTCAGTCATCATAAATGGAGTTCATTCTATGAGCCTCTTCAGTAGGACCTTGACATCTTTAGCTTTATTTTCATAAGACTCTCGAATTTAATTGAGGCTTCCCAAGAACCTCTGCAATTGTCTATGGTCATAAATGGCATCTGGAAATTTTGTTAAATCTTTCAAGACATGTTCTTGCAATTCAACTTTGCCTTGGAATTGGATTAGTCCTAAGTTGTACGAAATGTCGAAACGTTTCAAAGTTTCTGAAACGGGTAAGTTTAGAAATGCCACCTCGCAAAAATGGAAACGTCAGATATATCTATATATATATATATATATATATATATATATATATATATATGTAGTATATGTATGTATGTATGTATGTATGTATGTATGTATGTATGTATGTATGTAACTGAATAACACATAATATTGCAAGAAAAAAGGGAATAAGACACATAGATGATAATTTAGAAGGAAAACCAAGTCTATATTAACTCTCATAGATGATTACATGATGGCTAAGTTTAGATGGAGTTTCGGTCAAGTTTTGAAGTTTCGGATATGGGTACAGACCGAAACATCGAGTTTCTATAAGTTTTGTGCAACTTAGGATTAGTCCTAAATATTCAATCCTAGTTTTTGCAAACTCAAGGTTAGGCTTGCTTAGGACTAGCCCATGCTTAAAAATCCTATGGTGAACTATCTCCAAGTACTTTCTATGTTCTTTTAAATGAAAAGAACAAATTAGTAGGTCATCAATATAAACAATAACAAATTTCAAATCTCCAAAAATGTCTTCTATTTTTTTTTGGAATCCAGAGGGTGCATTCTTCAATCCAAATGACATCACTCGCCATTGGAATTACTTGTGTGGTACCACAAAACCAGCCTTGTATTTGTCATATGGTTTAATCCCTATTTGCTAGAATCCGCTCTTAAGGTCAACTTTACTAAACACATTATTATTACAAATTTTTTGAAATAAAGCTTCTTTAGATGGCAGAGGATACTTGATAGGAAACAAAGCATCATTTAATGCTCTATAGTTTATCACCATCCAAGGTTTACCTCTCTTTTGTTCTGAAGGCTTTTTGACATAGAATGTTGGGCAAGGCCAAGGGCTTCTGCTTGGTTCGATCAACTTTATTTCTAATAGTTCAACAATCTCTTTTTTATAAAGTTCGATCTCTAGTGGATACATCTGGTTTGCTGATGATTTGTGGGGTGTTCCAGAGTAAATTTCTTTGTAGGGAAGATCCATAAAGTATTTCTCCCTTACCAAAATGAATTGGGTGCATCTGTTGTACATCCTGATTTGATTTTCTCTTTTATTTCTCTAATGTATTCTAGCCCTTGGATTTCAACATTTCTAATTAATTGGTTGATCTTTGCTAGCTTTTCAAGAGAACATTCAACTATATCTGGGATTGGGTCTACAATTTTATTTACATATTTGGACTTGCTTGGAATTTTTACAGTTCTTCCTTGGATGTTGTGGACAATATGGTTTGCTTCTACAACAAGAGGAAAATGTCTCCTTAAAAAATTGTGTCGCAAAAAAATATTACTACCTGTATCAAAGCTGTACAAATTTACAGAAGTAGAAATTCTATTAAGAATAATTAGGAAATTAGGAACCATAGATCTGATAGTCATTAAAATCTTATTTACAACTTTTAACTGCAAGTTTGTGGGTTGCCAATAATATTCAGGAATGGCAATATGTTTTTCACAGAAATTCATAGCTCTTGTGTCTAGTTGTGCATCCAGAGAATATTGTTTATATCCATTGACCTTGACATCTATTCTAATAACAATCCTATCTTCAAATCCCTTCATTTGGAGAATAGATGTACCTGGTTCTGGACGGTGATCTTCTGGTATGCATTGTAGTGTTTACTACTCCCAGTCATGATCTTCTTCTTCTTTGAGCACATCTTAAAATTCTTTTATAATAATTAAATATTTTAATTTTGCAAGTTGTTTATGTTTTTTGGCCAATTCCTTTTGGTGAACTATTGCACTGGTTAGAATTTTTATAACCATACCTCTTTTTCTTTCAATGGTGGTTTCTAGATGCAATATTTCTCCTTGCATTTTACTAACTTGGTATGCTTCTTCTTCTTAGTTTGAGAGATTCTCAATGATGGGAGTAGTTGTCTTAAACACGTATGATTTTCTCTGATGAAGAAATCTTACTTCTTCTCTGCTTATACTATATATGTGGGGAAACTGCTTCTTTGATGGAATGTTAGATGAGGTTGTAATGAAAATTTGTGCAGGTGTGGTAGGTGTGCCTTTTCCAAGTTAATGGCAGAGGCTAGGAGTACGTACAATAGGGAGGGAAGCACGCATGGTGCTAGGTGGAAAACAAAAATGAATAGTTGGCCCGTACTTGGCACTAGGGCTGAAGGCATTGGGAATGAGGCTGGTAGAAAAAGGAGAATAAGGGAAACCTCAAGCTGGGAAAGAACGTTTATTGTTACTCTTACTATGTTTGTCTTTTGCCCTTGCTTGCACGTGCCCGATGAAGGTGGGAACAACTATTGTAAATAGTGGAGGCTCCTTCCAGTAGACAGGGATGGGTATCATGGTCAAACAACGAGATTTTGTCGATTTGGATCCAAGCCCTCGAGACATCATGTCAGTATGGGGCTTGGATTTCACTAAGCAAAACATCAAGAATTATATTCGTCCATCTGGGCCTCCAACTGGGAAGGGAAGAGGCTCAGTGGTGGGATGGAGTCAGGAAAGTTCTTTAGGGTTTTTGGAGGAGAATCTATGTGGTTCAAAGGACGAGGACAAGGGACTATCAAGAAACTAGAGTTGAGGCTACAAAAGCGTTTTTCTCGGCACGCTATGCAGCGGAAGTGGCTGCGGGAAAAAAAGTAAGTGATTTAATCCCTAGAGCTGCTAATACGTCCAGTGTTTTTATGGGAGGGTTAGATTTTGGTAGAGTATTTGGGGAAAAAAGAGGAGATAAAGGGGAAAATGTTGGGTAGTAGGGTTGCATGCAGGAGTCTACTGAACTAGAGGATCAGAGAGACCCTATACTCGAAAATAAACCCTAATTCAGAGGAGCTTTCAGAAGAATCACATGCACAGGGTTTTAGAGGTTTCCTAGAAGAATCAGTGTAGGGGTAGGGAGACTTCAAAGAACAGCTTAGAGGCTAAAGTTCCCTGATTATCTCAGTGGGGCGTGAAGTGCTTAACCAATTAACACAGGAAGTGAGGGATCCTTCCTACCTTGCGAGAGTGGAGGGACGACCCTCGAAAGTCATATTTTTAAACCAAATAAGTTGTATAGTAGAGAGGTGGATAGAACCGCTCTCTGCTGAAGGAATCAATGAGAGGGAGACTAGACTAGAAGTAAGGGAACGGGGGATGAATGGGAATATAAGAGTTATGAGGAAGAAAGGTAATTTGACAAAGAAAAAAGAGGTAAGCCCAAACTTGGTGCTTGGAGTTGATATTCATATTTACAGTGCAATGGAAGGGGAAGAGGTAACTTTGTTTGGGAGAGACAAGGGGAAAAAATACTCAGCAAATTACATCTTTGAATGGACTTCCAAAGTATGGAAGGGAGTGCCAAACCAATAGTTTGAAGTGTCCACTCCAACTAGGGGTCAGTTCATGATAAAATTTAGCAAAGGAGAAACTCTGGAATGGGTTTTGAAACGAAATTAGTGTTCTGGTGGGGTCTATATTGTTTAAAAGATGGAACACCCTGTTTCATGCCTAGAGAGAGCAAGTGGCAAAGATTCCAGTTTGGGTATGTCTTCTGGGGTTACCCCCACCTTTTTAGATAGAGACAGTGTTTAGCTCCATCGAAAATACTCTAGGTCAGTTTCTGGTATCAGACATATCATTTGTGGAATCAAGGGACAAGGGACTAGCAAGAATTCTCGTAAGATTGAATCCAAGGGAAGGACTAGCAGAGGAAATTCATCTTAAATACAAGGAGCTATCATACACACAGATTATATATTATGAAAATATTCCTTCCCGCTATCATCGATGCCACATTTATGGGCATCTTGCTAGAGATTTCCCTCTGGGATTCAGAAGGAGAAGAAGGCATTGAGGATAACAAGGAAGAACATAGTGGCCCTAGAGGGAAGAGAAGGAGAACATAGAAGCAGAGGAATTGGGGGTTAGGAAGGTTAGAGACCAAATGAAGATGGATTCTGAATGAATTAAGGGTATGTAGAAGGAAGAAATGGTATATTAGGAGCAGGAGTAGCCTAGATAGCTAGGTCAGGCAGAGACAGTGGAGAGTGGAGAATTTGTTTCCGCGCCTTAGTCAGAGGGTACGGTTATTGCTCACATCCCTTCTATTCATAAATCCATTAAGTCGTTTTTCAACTTGATCCTGAGGCCTGGTCCTTCTAGGCCTTCTCTTTTTGAAAATTTACATTTTGAATTAGTGACAAAAGCCCTGGACAGTATCATAACCTCCATTTCAGAGATCCTCCTAAGCCAACCCTTGGCTTTAAGCCTTGTTTCCCCTTGTTCTGTAGGATTTTCTATAGAGAAACCTCATCATAAACTTCAGCCTCATGAGAATAAGATCATCCCTTAGGAAGTTGTGGGAGGGTTGGGAGTCCATCTGATCTCGGTTGGACCTCGAAATATTATAGGAATAAGTCCAACTTGTCAAAGGCTCAGCAAACAAAAAAAAATGATATAGTAAACAGGAAACAATTATCACCTACCGAGGTGCTTAGAACAGTGCAAGCCCCATCCCGAGTGACCAAATAATATTGTTGTCTTTTAATTCCCGAGGTTTTTTTAGTGATTCCAAAAACCATCTTTGAATGATTTTATTAAAATTTATTGTCTTGATATTATAATACTTCAAGAAACCCTTGGAGCATGAGAGGAGATCAAGTTGGCGCTGAATAAAATGTTTTCGAGTTGGACATTCCTAGCTATGGATGCCAAAGGAAGATCTGGAGGATTGGCGTTGGGTGTCAAAGTGGGAAGACTAAAGTTATTAAATTAATGGGGACCAGAGCAAATATTGGGAGTTGGGGTCTATTCCTAGGAGCTTTGCTCGGAATTACTAATATTGAATATTTATGTGCCTTGTCAGGTCAAGGTACTATTTTGGAATAATATATTCTCAAAATAGATTATGAATAACCTAAATTTGGTGGTGGGAGGGGATCTGAACTTCTCCTTGGGCCTATTAGAAACATGGGGCCCTGTAGCTCAATCAAATCCTCTAACAGACTTATTTATGAACAAGATCTATTTTGGCAAGCTTTTATATATAAACTTGATAAAATCTAGACCAATTTGGAGGAACAAGAGAATGGGGGAGGTTAGGTTAGCCAAGATGCTGGATAGTTTTTTGCTAAAAGAGGAATTGGCATCTATAATTCCTTGTTTCAAACACTGGGTGGGGGAAGGTGGGGACTCAGATCACCTCTATATTCTATTGGAAATGAAAGGACCTAATAAAAAACCGAGGTCTCCATTCAAATTTAACCAGACATGGCTCAAGGAAGCCTCATATAATAACTTGGTTAAAACTACTTGCAGGCCTATGGTTGGTGAACAGGTTAGCGATCTAGCTCAACCCTTTATGGAGAACTTGAAGTGCATGAAAATGGAAACCACATAATGGTTAAAACCAAAGAGGATAAAAGATTAAGCTCACTTAGCAGAATAGGAGAGGAACTAGATCAATTGGAGAGTTCAGAAAAGGATGGTTATGAGACAATAGAGAAGAGGGAAAGGAACAAACAACTTGAGAAATAAAGAAGGAAAATCCTTAACAATAGAGGAGAACAATGGAGACTAAAAAGCAAAGCAATTTGGTTGGCAGCAGGGAACAAAAATTAATAATTATTTCAGAACTATGCAAAAGGGAGGAAAATTTTAGATACAATATGGGTATTAGAAACGGAGGAAGGAAGTACAAAAAAATCCTTTGATGAACTAGCCTCAATGGGAAAAAACACTTCACAAACCTATTCAAAGCTCCGTAAGAGGTATCAATAGCTGAGGTGATCTAGGTAGCCAGAAACTTCCCAAGATATTCTGAGGAGGAGGAAAATGAAATGCTCATGGTCCCAGTCTCAAGAGAGGAGGTAGAAGGAATTTTAAATTCAATGCAGAGGGACAAGACCCCACGGTCGGATGGATGGGCAGTGGAATTATTCTAGCACTTCTTTGATATCATAGGGGATGACCTCACAGGGGTGGTTGAGGAATCTCAAAAAAAGGGATCGTTGTTTGAACCCTTCAATTCCACTTTTTTAGCTTTAATCCCCAATTCGTTGGACCCCTCATCTTTCGAGGAATTTAAACCCATCTCTTTGTGCAATTACATATATAAAATTAGTGCAAAAGTCATTGCAGTACGATTGAAGCCTATTCTCTCAAGGGACATATCCAAGCAGAAATTTGGCTTTTTGGATGGAATACAAATTCATGAAGCTAAGGGGGTGCTCAAGAGACACTACACAGTATCAAGAGGAGTTGGAAAAAGGGAGTGATTGTAAAAATCAATATTTCCAAAGCATATCACAAATTCAGTTGGCTTTACATTAGGATGCTAATGAATCACTTGGGATTTGGCATTGGTTTTATAAATTTGGTAATGGGATGTATTTCAAATGTTATATTTTTAGTCCTAATCAGTGGGGCAACATCTTATTTATTCCATAGTCAAAGAGGACTCAGACAGGGATACCCATTATTGCCCCTCCTTTTTCTATTAGCAGCAGAGAGTATTAGTCAAATTATCCTAGAAGCAAGGAGAAGAGGAGACATAAAAGGTATCGAAGTGGCAGTAAATATTCATATTTCTCATTTATTGTTTGTTGATGATATCCTATTTTCAGTGATGGAATTAGGAGTGATATTCAGCAGATTAATTCCATACTCGGTTTGTTTCTAGTAGCTATAGGTATGTGTATCAATGTACAAAACTCTTCTTTGATTCTAGAGGGGTTCTCTAGGACTGGAATCAAGAGGATTACAGAGGCACTTCCTTTTGAACAAAAAATTATGATGGACAACTTCAAATACCTAGGATTCTAGCTTAAGCCAGAAACCTATTGTTACAGATCCATTTGGGCACATCATTCCGATCATCCATATTAGTGTTTTAGGGCTCATCAAACCCTAATTTTAGTTGCTACTTACCCTAAACAATTCAACCTTTTGAATGCCTCCTTCCTAGATTGTTTCATGGCCTAAAGACATCCTGAAATGACCTCTATAGGGACCAGCGCAGGTAGGCCCATGCAAGGGTGCACTGCAAAGCAGTTAAGTCCATGCCAGGGTGCTCTGCAGATCACTTAGGCCCTCTTTGACCTATGTTGGGCGCATTTGAGCGAAATTCACATAGGGTTTGGGGAATATTCTTATCTTCTGGAGCCTTCTAGAAGATTCCCACACTTATCATCTCCTATGAGCTCGAAAATGGATGAGGAATGAACTAAGATATCTCTTATCCTCCCATCCCTTCCTTCATGGAACTAATTATAAGTATGGAAGGCCATTCAATACCTTCATTGATGACAAAGCCTCCTCCATATTCTTATAAATTGAGCACTCATCTAAGTGATCGATGGTTGGACTTTGAGAATTTGTAAGGAGATACAGTTGGTGTGAGGATTGAGATTGTAAGCAAGTATTGTTATGCTTCCAGAGTGTTGTGCTATTGATGTGATGTTGGTTGGAACCCAAGCTAGAAGAGTGGCAATGGATTAGACTTCATGGTTGTAATTCTTCCTTCTACTAAATAAAGTTGTTTACACATTTTTCCATATGCTTATCTTGATATATGATGTTTATATGTGTGAATGTATCTGATTCCATTTACTTATAGATGATAGATCTCTTGCTTTGGTTGGTTCTTTGTCTTTTGTTTATGCTTCCAAGTACTTTTTGAGTGAGTTAAATTCGAAGAGGAGCGAAAGGATCCATACAAAGGAGACAAAAGGAAAGTGAAAACAAGTAGGTCCTTTGATTCCCTTGTCTTATTTATCGTCTATACAAAAAGGATAAGCGCTTTAAATCTGTTGTTCTAGGTATAGCTACCTACGTAGGGAATTAGTATTTATCTGTAGATGCAAAATTCCACATAACAAATTGGAGACTCTGCTCGGGAACGATCATTGTTCAAGTAGTTTATCCACATCCTAGGATTCCCTAGTAGACCTTGCTTGCCTTCATTGATCTTATTTTAGCCTTTTTGAAGTTTTTTGGTCAAAATTTGCACTAGAATGCCTACTTTAGAAATGTGCTAGAATTAGTGCACCCTTGGTCAGGGTACAATGCACTAATCAGTGCACCCTTGGCTTAGAGACAGTGTATTGATCAGTGCACCCTTGGCTTAGAGACACTGCAATTTAGCACAGTGCCTCCCATTCAGACCTGTGTTGATCCACCTTGGGTCAAATTTCCACCTTTGAATTGGGCCTTTTCCAAATTTTCCTTTTGTTTCTGCTTGTTGAATGATCAATGAATGTTATGTCTCTAAAATCAACATTGTATTTCCTTTCCTAGCCCTACTTTGGCATTGATTGTTTAGTGTTTCTTAAATGATTTCTTTATCACTACCAATTCATTGTCAAAGTTAGTTTATAGTTGATTAATATTTTTTCAAAATAAAGTGTCATAAAAGTCTTCATTTCTTTTGAAACGGAACTGTCGTAAAGTAATCATTCTTGTAAAAAGATTGGTTAATTGTATGTGCATTAGTTTCCTTTTGTTCATCATAACATTAAGGGAATTGAAAATAAAAACATGCATCGTGCATTGAAAAGTTTGTGTGTGCTCATAGGAATAGTTTAGGGAAATTGCATTAGCTTGTGCTCTTTGATCTTTGATTATGTTGTGGCCACAACCACCACCCTATCAAACTTGCCTTGGCAGTAATTTTGAATGGGTCCCCTAAAAGTTGGTCTTCTACCTCTCTTAATGATTTGTTTAGTCTCAGGGACTTTAACTCGTTTTCCAGACAAATATTTAGTTCTTAATGGTCAAGCCCCCTTTTTAGACCTTGCTGCATAGTCCATTGATCACCTAGCCTATCCCTCTATTCATCCCCCCCATCGGAATCTTTTAAGACCTCAAAACCCTCTATCGCATCATTATTCCCATCATAATTCCTTATAGTGGAAATACTTTGCAAAACATGCATAAATCCCTTTTTTGGGCCTATCCCAATTAACACAACGCATTCATGGCTTCTAGACCCGACAGGTTTTATTAACCCAAATGCATATATTTCGGGTCTGGAGCCCCATCACAAATCGCTATCGGCCAAGCCCCAAATTTATATTTTTAAAGTTTGTATATGTCTTTCGAACCTGACTTCTATATTAACCACGATATATATGCTATCGGGTCCACCCGCCTAATCGCATACCGCAATCGGCAGGGTTCGGGGCCTATATATAAGGCACATCATTATCCCCCGGACCCGCCGATGATTATAGACCAGAGCATATAACATTTCAGGTCCGGACTTATGGCTAGACATGCGGTTTTCCCATACTTTCTTGTGTTTACGAAAAAACGTTGAAGTCGGGTTTTACAAAGGAAAATCATACACTATGGACCCAC
>APFE030173793.1:151887-183696 GCA_000404065.3 Pinus taeda | reverse complement strand
CTAGAGGAATGAGTTATTGCTACTATATCCTCGATTGATGGTTGTTTGAATGAATGATTTAGTTTAAGACATTTCAGTTCCTTGCTGTTTCAATTAGATTTCTTTTTCAAGCATTCATTTAATTTTGGGTTTTAAGCACTATACTGCAAAACATTACTCTTGAGTAAATAGCCGCCTCAGACAGAGTACACTCTTGAAATAAAAAGTCGTCCCTGGGTTGACAATTAATGTGAGGTAATTAGGTGTTAAAAAGACCCTTTTTATCGCTCCACACAGAAGACTTACTCGGGCTTACGCTCATTCCTTATCACAACTCCCTATCTTTCGGTCTTTACCTTCGACAGCAAAAACAAAGCCAAGGGTATATCACATAAATGAAGAGACATCAACAACCCCTTCTCTTGAAGATATTGTTCTTGACTCTTTGCAGAGTATCAACTCTCCTTGGGAAGAAATTCCTGAGGATTCCCCTTCTGAAGGTAATCCCTAGCCTAATTTCGAAAATCGTAATGGAGAAAACCTCCACCAGAACATCCCTATCCTCGATATGGCTAATATACCTCAACCGGGTGTAAATGAACTCCCACCTCCTCTGGGAGCACTTCCTCCCTGGCTCGCGCAGGATGTTGTAGTGATACCTGGGCAGCAACATCCCTTACCCAAGAATGTAGAAAGATTGTTGCCTAAATTCAACCCGAGGAAGGGAGACACCACTGATAACCATATTCACTCCTTCTTCCTGGACGTGCACATGTTGGGGGTAGATTATGAGGATATAGTATGTTGCCTATTCCCTTTTACCTTGATTGGTGCAGCTTCCACATGGTATTTTAGCTTAAGAACCAGATTGATCACCTCGTGGGCTGCCTTTCAACAGGGTTTTTTAGACAAGTATGGTGATGAAAAAACCCCTGTTGCCCTAGTTCTATAACTATCCCATTTGAAAATGGAAACCAAAGAAAAGGTTAAGGATTTTAATATCCAGTTCAACACAATCCCGGCCACCGCTAGACCTATTGAGGAGGTGCTCATGGAATTCTACATCACTGCTCTCCCTATCCCTACTGCGATGTGGGTCAAAAGGAGTAATGCACAAACCTTACAAGGTGCTATCGATGAAGTAGTAAAAGTCGAGAATGAAATGCTCAGTCTCATAGCATGCCACCATACAACTAGAGAAAAGAAATCCTCTCAAGCATCTAGGAAAAATAATGGGAGTGATAGCAAAGGGGCTGAAACCAAAGAAAAGGATGCCACAGATGTAGAAGTTTTGCATCGGACCATTAAGAAGCTGACAAATACAATCATCGATATGAAAAGGAATTCTAGAGAGAGTACAAGTGGGAGTGGAGGAGAGTATAACAATGGAAAACCTTTCAAGCCTTTCCATCGTTAGAAGACAGAAGGTAGTCATGTTCCACTTGCACTGCCTGCTCCACCCAATCAAGGGAATTTAAATACAGAAGAGATGCCTCTTATCATATTGCTCCTTAACCAAGAAGAACCTACAGTGGAGCTAGAGCCAGAACAAGAAGACGAGGAAGAATACCAAGTAGAAGAGCCCTTGGAAGAAGAATATCAAATCAGCGTACTATGGGATTTCTATACAAATGAGAGTGATGATTACCAAGGAGACAGTATGGTAGAAATCCACATTAATGAAATCCACACATGAAGCAAGGGGCCACTTGCAGGTGTGATGAAGCCTGTAGATCAGACCAAGAAATATGTCTGCCCTATGAAGGCACCTGCTCGGAGAGAAGAGTAGACCTAGTGGTCAGTCCAAGAATACCCCGGTTGTGAACCATCCAGAGAAAGAAAATGCATCTCCCACTACAATGAAGGCCACTCAAGATGGTAAACTCCCACCTAAGAATGGAAAAAGTGGTATGTTTACTCTACCCTATCTTGTCTATAACATTGATTACAATTTTGTGGATGATCTTAAGAAATCCAGGGCTAATATCACATACTTTGATTTGTTGAAATTAACGCAGCAAAGAGATTTGCTCCTGAAAGCTATGAATGAGAGAAATTCCAAAACGCCCACCATCCCAAGTAGCCAAACCAAGAAGTCAGTGTCCATACCTATTAACACCTCCATTGCAGTCCAAATGCCATCAACTATCGAAGTCACTCTGTCCAAAACAAATCAAAACCCCCAAGATGTTAGTGTAGCCATGATAGGGAGAAAGTCAAAATCCATGACCCCACCTTTCCTCATCACATTTGAAATCCTCAACATGAACATACACAATTTCCTGGTAGATTATGGTGCCTCATCAACTGTGATGCCTTATGTTGTTGCTAAAAGACTACATGCAATACCTGAGAAAATTGGGACTCGAATTATGCAATTGGACAGGACAAATGTGGAAGTAATTAGAGAATTGAAAGATGTGTTGGCTCAGATGGCTACTAAACCACAATACACACGAGTCATTGATATAGTGGTAGTCAACATCCACGAGGCCTATGGAATGCTGCTTAGTAGGGATTGGTCAGCAAAACTCAATGGATATTTTTCAACTGATTGCCCCATCACTTGTTGCCTCGGAAGGGAAAAGGTGATATGTTGAGAGTTGATTGAGAAAGATACATGAAGTATGTGGTAACGGAACTAAATGGTCGCAATGAACCTGTAATGTTTACCAACTCCATCCTTGGGAACAATAGTTTCAATGTTTATGCTACATAGACATGTTTTGGAGAATTCCATGCAGAAACAGTTGAAGAAACTTTGACATACACACAGTTCGAAATTCCCTCCCATAATAAAAATGATGAACTATCATGTATTATAGTAGATGATAGGACTAATTTCTTAGATAGTAGGTCAATTGATGTAACATTAGATTCTATATTTTGGACACTCTATTTTGATGGCTCTAACTGCCTTGAAGGTGCAGGTGTTGGGAGTATTCTCATTGACCCACAAGGGAACCAACATTTGATGGCCAGCCGGTTGGATTTTGCATCCACCAACAACACAACAGAATATGAAGTCTTGTTGCAAGGGCTAAAGAAAGCCATTGATATAAAGGTGAAAAATCTTAAAGTTTTTGGTGACTCACAGATAATTGTGGATCAGGTAAGGAAAAGGATACACTGCAATTCACCACACCTGGTAAGGTACCAGCATGAGGTATGGAGCTTAATTGATAGTTTTGATTCATTTAATATCACATACATACCTCAAGGGAAAAACCAAGATGTTGATTTGATGGCTAGTATGGCTGCTAAACTTTTGCCTTATTTCAGATTGAATAAGAATAAATGTTATGTTGAATTGATTTTCAGACCATCTGTGCCTGATAACATCTCAAATTGGCAGGTGGTCAAAGATGACGAGCAAATCCTTGAGTTCTTGCATTGTGAGGAGACATTCAAGAATGCAGTCATTGATGAGAAAGAACATGACATTCTTATGAACGAGAGGGAAGATGAGAAAAAGGATCAGCCCAATGTGATTTTCAAATAAGTTGTTAAGGTGGAGCACTTATATGACTTACATGATAAATTCAAGAAGACGACTAACTGCAAAACACATAGCTCATCCATGAAGTATGAAATGGTCAACCTTGGGACCAAAGAAGACCTAAAAAAATGTCAATCTGGGTTTTGGGTGCTCCCCACAAGAAAAGGCTGCATTTGTCAACATATTTAAAGACTGCAAGGATGTCTTTGGGTGGACATATGAATACCTAAAGACCTTTGATACCAGTGTTACGCAACATGTAATCCCTTTGGAAAAGGAGGCGAGGCCCTACCAACAAAAGCTACGTAAGATGAATCCAAGCCTAGAACCATTGGTGAAGAAAGAATTAAACAAAATGTTGAATGCTAAAATCATTTTTCCTGTTTGACACACGCGCTGGGTAGCCAATCTCGTGCCGGTAAGGAAGAAAAATGGATATATCAGGTTGTGTATCGATTTCAGAAACCTAAACAAAGCATCACAAAAGGATAACTATCTTGTCCCTTCTATGGAACAACTATCCTGTCCCTTCTATGGAACACATACTTCAGTGAGTTTCTGGGTCTAAAATGTTGTCCCTATTGCATGGGTTTTCGGGATATAATCAAGTGTTGGTATCCAGTGGGGATCAACTGAAGACAACCTTCAACACTAAATGGGGCACCTACGCATGTCATAAAATGCCTTTTGGACTTATTAACGTGGGCACCACATTCCAGAGAGCTATGGACATAGGTTTCTGAGGGTTGATTAACATATCAGTAGTGGTTTACATGGATGACATCATTGTGTATTCATATCACATAAGGGATCATATTTATCACCTGAGACAGATTTTCGAAAGATGTTGAAGGTATGGAATATCACTGAATCCCAAGAAGAACATCTTCGCAGTCACAGAAGGGAAACTACTGGGTCATATCCTCTCTAAAGGAGGGATTGTTATTGATCCTGAAAGAGTAAAGACCATCATGAGAATAAAACCCCCTGCAAATAAGAAAGCCATGCAATCTTTCTTCGGGAAGATAAATTTCATTAGAAAATTTGTCTCAAGCTTCACGGAAATAGTGCACCCCATGCAGCTGATGATGAAGAAAGATGTTGTGTATAAATGGAGCAATGAAGCTAAGAAATCATTTCAGCAAATCAAGAAAGCCATCACAGAAGCTCCTGCATTCGTCAACCCCAATTTTGGTAAAGAATTATTCTTATACACCTTTTCTTCCGATCTTTCATATGCCACAATTCTCACTCAAAAAAATGAATATGGCAATGAAATCCCCATTTCTTACATGAGTTCAAATCTCCAAGGAGCGGAACTCAAATACCCAGACGTGGAGTAACAAGGCTATGCAGTTTTCAATGTTGTAAGACATTTCTACCCTTATTTACTAAAGGTTAGGACCAAAGTAATCATCCCCCATCCTGTTGTAAGAGCCCTCTTCATGCAGAAGGAAATGGGTGAATGAAGAGGGAACTGGATAACTGCCCTTCAAGAATTTGACCTCAAGATGAAGCCAACACAGATAGTTCGAGGGAAAGGACTTTGCAGGCTAGCCGCAGAAGCCTTGGTGGACAAAGAAGGGGCATCCGAAGAACAAGAAATGTCGAGCATGCAATATGCACAAATGGAACTCAGGGAGAAGCCCTTATGGATTAACAAAGCGCTAATGTATGAGCTAGAAATGTCGGAAACCTTTTTGGACCCTGAGTCGTGGTACTACGACATACGTTTCTATCTAGTATGGGGATCATGTCTTGAACACATGGATGCATCACAGAGGAGAGCACTCAGATTGAAATCCAATCAATATCATTTGGCCAATAACATCTTATACAGAAAAAATTACGTTGGAATCTGGCTGAGGTGTTTAGAAAAGGATGATTCCCACCATGTCTTGGAAGAAATGCATGACGGCCCAACAGGTGGTCACTATGGCGGGGAGACCATTGCTCACAAAATACTAAGAGCTGGATATTATTGGCCCACAGTGTTCAAAGACTCGCATGCCTATGCCCACAAATTCAAGATGTGTCAAACTGCCGCAGGACGAGAAATAAATCATGTTGTCCCCCTCAAACCTGTTATGATTTGTCGCCCATTCCAGCAATGCGGCCTAGATGTCATAGGTGATATCACCCAAAACTCTTCGTAGCAGCACAAGTATATACTCATAGTGACCGGCTACTTCACGAGATGGATTGAAGCCATCCCGCTTCGGAAGGTAAACAAAGACGAGGTAATATCATTTATTAAGAAATTCATTATCAACAGGTATGGCATCCCTGACGCTCTTATATTTGATAATGCTTCTTACTTTTCATCACTAAAATTGACTGAGTTTGCTATTGATAAACCAATCCAGCTGATGTATTCATCAAGATATTACCCCTAGGGAAATGAATTTGTAGAGTCTTAAAATAAAAAACCTTATCTGCATAATCCACAAGTCTGTCGCTGACAACCAGAGGAACTAACACAATTCCCTAACAAATTCCCTTTGGGTCGATAGAGTCACCCCTAAAGTGGCCTTAGGAAACCCCCATACTTCCTCGTCTATGGACAGGAAACCATCTTGCCTCCAAACGTTACCCTTCCCTCCTTACAGCTCTCCCAAGCTTCAAGAGGAACCCCTTTAGCCTTGCTTCAAGAAAGGATCAACCAAATGATGAGGCTGGAGGAATTAAGAGATAGAGCCATAATTAAATTCAAAAATCACCAAATGATTGTAAAAATATGGTTTGATCATCATCTGGCAGGAGATAAAGACTACCAAATAGGAGAGCTAGTCCTAAAATGGGACAAGTTAAATGAGCCAAAAGGTAAACACATGAAATTCCAACACTTATGGTTGGGCCCATTCCATTTTGTGGAAAAAATTGGTCAAGGAACTTATAGGTTGAAAACATTACAGGGAGAAACTGAAAAACTCCCTGTTAATGGACAACATCTGAAGAGATACTTCCAATAGCCACCACATGGGGGTTACCTCCTGAATAGGTTAGAATTCATTTTAGTTTCGTTGTTAGTTTAGTTGCATTTTTGTCTTTTCCTTTTGTTTGTTGCACAGTTTATTTTCCTGTTGTCTTGAATAACAGTCCTTTTCAGCCAACTGACTTTGGCCCTTCCATCCTATTCTTACCTTTCTAAGATTTTCCCTCATTCACCACCTTCAACTTTTCCCTTCCTCATTAACCTGTTGATGATTCTTCTATTTCTAAATCCATAATTACTTTGCAAATCAAACAAACTTTCAATCAGCCCATGAGAACATGAAAATCAGCTATGGGATTCAAACCAAGCCACTCATTGGCATCTGTTGAGAGCTGGGTAAGATCTATTGATAACTTGGGTATCTGGAGCATGTAGGGGCATCTTTATAAAACAAGAATATGTGTAACTACAGTTGGACTGGCATGGAGGACCATTGCATTTTAAAATCCCACTCAGACCTAGCCTATACTTGCTTGTAAGGTTTGTAGTCATTCTCCATTGGTCCCATCCACCACACTAAGTTTTCCAATACCTATCATCTACAAGTAAACCTCCTTTCATGGCCTAAACTCATTGTCATATACCTATGGCAAACCCAATTGTGCTCTATTCCTTGTGCTTGAAACTGGAAGGACTTGTTTTAAAAGAAAATAAAATGTCATGTCCTTGTGCCAAACTGGAAGGACAGGTTGTTTGGGAAGCCGGTTAGAGTAGGGACTTTTGCTAGATCCATGACTGCACCCCATTCAATCATGTGAAAATACAGCACTGAAATTCTTATATAAAGTGCAGACAAACATATTTACATCAAGTTTGATGAGCAATAAAGAGTTGAGTTACACAACTAAACATGTATGGCCAGACCAGTGATGGCCCCAAAAGGGTTTTTGAAAGTGGGAAAAAGGTAAAGGAAGGTCAATAAACCCCATAACACTGCCATTGGAGAATGCCTATCAAAATCCTATCAGTAAGTAGAAGTTATTTGTCTCTATCCCACCTGAAGCAATTAATGTTTAAGTGGAACCCATGCTTGTTCATCTATATAGTCTGCATTTCAAGTTTATCCTCATACCCTGATGTTCTATTGATCCAAGGTTTATTGAGAAACAAAGATAATTGGTCCGCCCAGCGGTTTGCCATTTGTTGTGGCCACAACCACCACCCTATCAAACTTGCTTGGCAGTAATTTCGAATGGGTTCCCTAAAAGTTGGTCTTCTACCTCTCTGAATGATCTGTTTAGTCCCAGAGGCTTTAACTCATTGCAAAGGCAAATCTTCAGTTCTTAACGGTCAAGCCCCCTTTCTAGACCTTGTTGCACGGTCCATTCATCACCCATCCTAGCCCTCTATTCATCCCCCCCTTCAGAATCTTTCAAGCCCTCAAAACCCTCTATCGCATCATTATTCCCATCATAATTCCTTATAGAAAAAATACTTCGCAAAACATGCATAAATCCCTTTTTTGGCCTATCACAATTAACACAATGCATTCATGGCTTCCGGACCCGACAGGTTTTATTAACCCAAATGCATATATTTTGGGTCCGGAGCCCCATCGCAAATCACTATCGGTCAAGCCCCAAAGCCATATATATAAAGAGTGTGTATGTCTTCCAAACCTGATGGCTATATTAACCATGATATATATGCTATCGGGTCCACCCGCCTAATCGCATATCGCAATCGACAAGGTCCGCGGCCTATATATAAGGCACATTGTTATACCCCAGACCCGCCGATGATTATAGACCAAAGCATATAACATTTCAGGTTGGACATGGGGCTTTCCCATACTTTCTTGTGTTTTCAAAAAAACGTTGAAGTCGAGTTTTACAAAGGAAAATCATACACTCCGGACCTGCCAGGGCTATTAAATAATATATATATATATATATATATATCGGGTTTCGAGCTAATCGCATATCGCAATGGGTGGGGCCCTAGGCCTACGCATATTGCAATATGTGATATGGGGGACCCGCCAATCCGATTAAACATAATATATATGTTATCGGGTCTGTCCGTACATCCCCATCACAGATCTTTATCGGCGGGTTCGCGCTCATGCATAAGGTGCAACACCATACACCAGACCCGCCAATAATTTTAGGCTCGGGCATATAAAATTTGAAGTCCGGGTATATGGCCCAGATGCGGGTTTTCCCCGTTTTTCTTGTGTATTCGGTAAAGTTCCATGGTCGCGGTTTTTTATGGGAAATTCCATATGGCGGACACGATAGGGTATAGGTTCCTGCCCATAGTATCTCAAGTCTAGGTTTTGGGTTTCGCTTTGTGTTTTGCAAGGATTTGCAGTGTAAATCGGATTTATATTCACATGACTTAACCAGTGCATAAATTAAAAATAAAGGGGAATTATTTCACATTTGATGTTATAAATGCAAGTTTCATGTTTTGTAGACCTGTTTTCCATATGTCTCACTGTCATAGCTGATATGGATTATTTTGCAAGAAAATTCAAGCAAACCCGGTAATGGATGAAGGTGAATTGTATCAAGTTGACACCTCTTCCCTACCGGTGTCAGCATTGTGAAACACACTTTTCGAAAGGGAACACAGACCACCAAATTGCATAATGGAGGCACTCCTTCAGTTCAGTGGAAGCATTCATGACAGTGCTAATCCATCAAGATGTCATCATTACCAGATACATCACAAAGCATGCTAGATGTGGGATGATGAGCGCAGAATATTCAGTTTCCTTCAGGAAATGATAGAAAATGATAGCCACTCCACACAGGTGCTAAGAAATGATACGCAGTCCTCCTTTGTTCTAAAGGAATCCATTCATTTCCCCAGGAAGGAGAGCGCTCCACCAAGGGTGACCTCGGCGTGTCAGCAATTTCACCAACTATTCTCATCTACATATGTTGACCTGTGTAGTGAAATGGGGGAAATGAAAGGTCATAGAACACTGAGGGTCATGGAGGGTTGCATAAGTAATACCTCATGATAGGAGAGAAGGGTTTTTTGTTTGAAAAAATAGCTATGATTTATTGTGAATAAAGAGAGACTGCTTGGTTCAATGAGGAGCCTATGTTTCATATTGATTGTCCTCTTCTCTTATGTGTTTTGATAAGAATGTTGTTGCTGACACAAATGCAAATGTATATTTGTTTTTGTGCATACTGATAACTTACAGTTCATGGTTATGTCTGGTTATTTGAATATGATTCAACATCGTGGTTAAATCATGAAAGGTTGTTGATTCGAAACTATGTTGGACATCAGTTGCAAGATTTTCTTCCATAAAATGGAATGTGTATTCCTATGTGAATGATTGGATTGCAATTAGGATTTAATTCAGCCTTGTTCTTAAGTGGACCAGTAATTGATTAATTTGGACTCGGGATTTATATATGATGTTTAACCTCCTTTGTTTTTGCTCCTGCAAGATAGGTTAGGATAGTTAGGATATAAACTAGAGTAGTTAGAAATAGCTTATATAAGATTTGATACATATAGGTTAGTTGTTTTATTTTGTTGATTTAATTGAAGTCTTCTCCTCAGAAGCAATCAATCAGCACTCATTTAACAGTTTACGGGGTCCCTTAAAACCTGTTGGATCTAGCCATTCCAAATGAAAGCAGGTCTAATTGGGGCTTGCGATCGGGTTAGTTCCCCTTGTTGGTATAGTGAAAATTCACCATACCAACATATTAAAAGAAATCTGATTGCTCTATCCCTATTAGCTAAGGTTTTCATTGTTAAATTGAATGGAAAGAATTCTTATCATATTAGTTGCATTCTAGGAATTGCAAACATACATCATGTGGTGAACCTTGAAAGGTAAATTGTTAAGAAGATCAACTTAAGATTCATCTAAATTAACCTAATGAAGCATTGTCACCTAATGCAAAACATTTAGAGGTTCTAGGCTAGAGACATCTTCCAGCATCGTAAAAAATAGTAGTTGTCACTAACTTATCTGCGATACATCCTGTTAGGCCCCTATACTACTAGTGTAACCCCTTATTATTATTAGTACAACCCCCTTATTATATTGATGTACCCATGTAGTGCCCATATTGTTACTATTGTGCCCCATAGAAGCCCACTATTTTTATTATTGTGCCCTTACATTATTATTGTTATGTCGGCTCTGATTATATTATGAGCCCTTAGACTCCTATATATAGAAAGGAGGTCTTTTCATTTGTATCATCGAAGAATTGTTCATTTATGTAATGTAAAGGAGGTTTTCCCCCTCGAAGAGGCTGAATTCTAAGGCGTTGATCTATCTTTTCTATCTTTTCTTGAGCTGGTTTCATAACATTTTGGTATCAGAGCTTTGGATTCTAGGTTTCGCTGCTCCAAACAGGTCATCGTGGAATTTTCGCTATAAATTTTTTTCTGTGATGTTTCAGAAGTCGAAAAAAAAACCCATTTGAGAAGAATTCGCGCTGAACCTTGGGTCCAAATTTCAGAGATTTTTGTGTGATATTTGCGGAGATATGATCTGAGGAATTTGGTCTTTTTGAAAACTCCTGAATTACATTCAAAACAGGTGACCTGGGGAAAATCGTCATAATTTTCGCTGTAGGGATCGGATTGAAATTTCGTAAGAAGGTATAGAAAGAGGACAGACTGTAGTTTCTTGTATGCATTTTTCTGATCCAAAGGTCGAAAAAGTGACTCATGGCACGTCGTACAATTTTGCTCTACTGAACTAGTCTATAATCAGGTCACTGTGGGAGATTTCGCATAACTCTTCCTTGGAGAATCTAATTTGGATCAGAATAGTGGCATTGGAAAGAGGAAGCAGAGGGCTACTACAGGTCACAATTTAAAAACTTAAAGATCTGAAGGTATAGAGTTACAGTCGTTCCAAGATTGAGCTCCTAAAATTAAGAAAAAGCAAGATGAGGAAGTTTGATGGCAAGGATCCAATAAATTGGATACTTCAGATGGAGCAATATTTTGATCTACATGGTGTTCCAGTGTTACAAAAGGTATGTATTTCATCTTCATATTTAGAACTAGATCAATTTTTATGGTATGAAGGGCTTTGTTCTCGTAAACGACTTGTTACGTGGTCAATTTTCACGGAGGAAATGATATCACATTATGAGGATACAAAGAGCAACACCTTCTTTATAGCAACACCACAACAATTGGAAAGAGTAAAAGGGTTTTGTGACATAGTGGAAAGCAAAATTATGGAAACCAGGAAGCATACCCCTCACAACTATAAAGATGGAAGTGTTGTTTCGCCTAGCCTTCCACAACCTACAAGGGTTACACCACAACAATTGGAAGAAAAAAAGAGAAAAAGGGCTTTGTTACAATTGTGATAGCAAATGCACTAAAGGTCATAAGTGTGCTGAGAAGAAATTATTTTACATAGAATATGAAGAGGAGGAGGAAAAGGATCAAGAATCATCAAAAGAAGAGGATATATGCCAGGACCCTACCCCAGAGAAAGAAGAAATGAATCATACCATATCTTGTAAAGCATTGGCAAGAATTACCACTCCTCAAACTCTCAAGATAGAAGGACATATCAAGAAGAAAAAAGTGCAAGAAGTGAAAGATCACATAGAGAAGGAAGAAATGAATCCAACCATATCTTGTAATTCATTGTTCGAAATTCCCACTCCTCAAACTATCAAGATAAAAGGACATATTAAGAAGAAAAATGTTCAAGAAGTGAAAGATCACATTGAGCATCAAGAAATGAATCCGGCCATATCTTGTAAAGGATTGGAAGAAATTACCACTCCTCAAACTCTAGAGATAGAAGGACATATCAAGAAGAAAAAGGTTCAAGTAGTGAAAGATCACATCGAGCATCAACAACAAATTCTCCAACTTTTAAAGGATAATGCCACTTCAGTGAAAAATCAAACAAAACAACAGGGAGATCAACATCGTAGTGAAAAATGTTTTGATGTAGGTGATTGGGTATTTTTACTGTTACGTCTCAAGCAAGCTATTTATGAGAAGGAAATGTTGGCAATACTGCATGCACTTAAAAAATGGCGACCTTACCGAATGGGAAGACTCTTCAAGGATGAGGATATGGAAGCACTATTTTGTGCTATTTCTATTATCCAACCAGATTGGATAAATGAAGCAAGGGATGAATGGAAGAAGGACGAAGAAGTATGGCCACTTATTCAAAAGTTGCAAAATATCCCAATTCAAACAATATTGGTAGAAATTGAAGAGGAAGGAAAAATCATATTGAAACCTGGAGCAGTCATAGAAATATGAACCCGACAGCTACGAAATCTATCAATTTCAGAGTATCTCATCAAGTGGAAGAACTTACCAACTGAAGATTCCACATGGGAGGACAAGAATTTTATACAAAAGCATCAAGAACTACTCAAGCGTTGAAGACAACACTTTTTGAAGGAGAGGGGCATGTTAGGCCCCTATACTATTAGTGTAACCCCTTATTGTTATTAGTACAACCCGCTTATTATATTGATGTACCCATGTAGTGCCCATATTGTTACTATTGTGCCCCATAGAAGCCCACTATTGTTATTATTGTGCCCTTACATTATTATTGTTATGTCGTCTCTGATTATGTTATGACCCCTTAGACTCCTATATATAGAAAGGAGGTCTTTTCATTTGTATCATCGAAGAATTGTTCATTTATGTAATGTAAAGGAGGTTGCCCCCTCGAAGAGGCTGAATTCTAAGGCGTTGATCTATTTTTTCTATCTTTTCTTGAGCTGGTTTCATAACACATCCCAAGTGTTATACCTCATTCCATGTACGTGATTATATCGTAGCTCTTCCATGTACCTTCGGGCATATAGGGTAGTGTTACAATACACAAAGTATATGGGAATTCTCTCACTGTGTGGTTTTGCATTAGACATCGCTAATATGGATTGGACCTCCACGTACTTTCAGGTATATATGGGAGGACAACACTAGGTTACTATCCATCCTTAGGTAACCGAGTCGGCCACCTTGTACACTATGATACCCCGAACATAGCATTATGGGAGATTGCCTGCTCGTACTTCTTGGTTCGTCGGGAGGTACTCTGTAGATCACAGTTACTTGGTAATCCTTTTTCCTTGATCATCCCTCTTTCGTCTTGTTTTTTTATTTTTATTAAAATAAATTTAATTGACTACAAATAACATCCCCCATGCTCACTCCTTAGTTGATCTTGGGTTGAGACATATGGCGACAAATTCAGATTCCATTGATCAAGGAATTGCTTTTGATGGGAATCCTAGTCCTTTTCCTCCTTTTGGACATATTGGTGCTCCTTATATGGCTACATTGTCCCTTTCAGGACTTACCATTGGCTTGTCAGTATGGTTGTTTTCAACCTCCTTGGTTCAAAATGTCGTGATTTCTCCGCAATCGAGTACTCCTCCAACTGGACAAGATCAACCTCCAGTTGATCCTAAAGTTGACGCTTTGCCTTCTTCCTCAGTTGTTTCTTCCTCCCCTTCTTCCTCTTCGATTGGTGAAAGTATTGGTACTAGTAACCAGGTGGCTAAGAAGAAGAAGAAGAAAATTCAACAGGGGGGAAACCAAGCAACCATTTCTTTGAATGCCACTTCTGATGAGAAACCATCCGTTAAGCCTCACAAAGTTTGATATCCATGCAAAAATTTGTACAAGAGACCATCCTCTTCAAAATTGTCCTAATATTCCTCAGATCTTAGAAGAATGGTCTTCTCATTCACATCATCCTATGTCATCAACTTCTAGAGATCATGCTGGTGACACACCATCAACTAGTAGTAGTAAATTTCATGGAAAGAAGGGTAAATTTAAGTTTCCTTGTAGGTTATGTGAAGGGAATCACCCCATTCACCTTTATCCCTATCTTGATGAAGCCAAAAAAGTGTTGGATAACCATCCTACTTCACCGCAGCGACTTCCATCTGATTACAGGAGACTCTCTCTTAATCCTTAACTAGTTGATAAAGTGACTGACCCAAATCAACCATCGGTCAAACCCAATCTCTCTGAATGTGAATCCCATGAGTCTATACTTGATCAATCATAGGTCGAGGAAACAATTGACCCGGTTTCACCTTCGGTTAATTTTACCTTTCCCATAGAGAGTGAGTATGATACCACTCAGGTTCTTTTCATTTCTTCAGATTCCAATGAACTTGGAGGCAACCCTCCTATTCCATCAAGACGGGAGGAAAATCCTCCCGTTCTTATAAATCAAGGGGATAATTCTCTTGTTTCTACAGTACCCCCTCCAGGTAGTCTGGTCACTTCCTTTGATTGGAATCGACTGGCAGGATGTTTCCTTCCTTCTTATGTGCCTTTTCATATCATAGTACACGTTTGTAATATGGTTGTATTCGACACTATTATAGATGAAGGTGCATCAGTGAGTATCCTTTCCTCCACTGCTTGGCAAGGCTCGGTTCACCACCACTTCTGCCTGTTACCCAGAATATGTTGGTTTTTAACAGAGGAACCAGTCAACCATTAGGGATCCTTCCTCAGTTGCCTATTTCTTTTGGAGGAAAATTTGTTTATCTCAATGTGATGGTAGTCCCAAGCCCTTTAGATTACAATTTACTTCTTGGGCGTGACTATGTTTATGACATGGGAGCTATTGTTTCAACAATCTTTCGAGTGATGTGTTTCTCGCATGAAAGCAGAATTGTCACTGTTGTCCCAATAGTATCTTCCCCACCATGGGTTAATTATGTGGCAACCCGTTCCATGCCTACATCAACTAATGATCAATTACGTGATGTTGTGCAGTATGTATTGGGGGCATTGGAACTAGATCTCTCCAATGTTCTCGCATCTGATGAGAACCTCTTAGAAGTCATGACCTCTTATGGGTCGTGAACAAAGGAATATGAGGATAGTTCCTTGTCTTGTGTCAAGCTCGTTAAAAAATGAAACAAGGAATATGAAGATAGTTCCTTGTCTTGTGTCAACCTCGTTAAAAAATGAAACAAGGAATATGAGGATAGTTCCTTGTTTTGTGTCAACCTCGTTAAAAAATGAAACAAGGAATATGAGGATAGTTCTTTTACTGTGTCAACCTCATTAAAAAATGAAATAGCTCCCATGAGGATAGTTCTTGGTCATTTGTCAACCTCATTAAAAAATGAAACAAAGAATACGAGCATAGTTCCTTGTCTTGTGCCAAGCTCGTTAAAAAACGAAACAAGGAATATGAGGATAGTTCTTGGTCTTGTGTCAACCTTGTTAAAAAATGAAACAAGGAATACAAGCATAGTTCCTTGTCTTGTGTCAAGCTCATTAAAAAATGAAACAAGGAATATGAGGATAGTTCTTTTACTGTGTCAACCTCACTAAAAAATGAAACAGGTCACATGAGGATAGTTCCTGGTCTTGTGTCAACCTCGTTAAAAAATAAAACAAAGGGTATGAGCAGAGTTATGTCTAATGTCAAGCTCGTTAAGAAATGAAACAAGGAATATGAGGATATGTCTTTTACCGTGTCAACCTCATTAAAAAATGAAACAAATCCCAAAGCATAGTTCCTTGTCTTGTGTCAAGCTCGTTAAAAAATTAAACCAGGAATCCGAGAAGAGTTCCTTCTCTTGTGTCAAGCTCATTAAAAAGTGAAACAAGGTCCCCTGGAGCAAAGTTCCAATTTGAGTCTTTGATTAGATCTCGTAAAATCCCAGTCGATTGTTTCACTTGATTTCATAAATGAACCTTCATTCCATCCACATGATAGTCATGAGTAGTCTACTTAGGTGAATACAATGAAGCTTAAGGGACATGCACCTAGAATCGAGTCATCATGTTGAGGGCATGTAAACCAATTCTAAGCATAGTTTTTCAGCTCAAGCTTGTGTAAAAATGAAATTGAATCTAAGCATAGTTTTTCATTTCAAGCTTGTGTAAACATGAAACTGAATCCAAGCATAGTTCCCTATGGTTCAAGCTTGTGTAAAAATGAACCCATCTCCATTTTAACCCTCGTGATTTCCATTCTATCAACCCTTTCCATCAGATTATCCTTGGTTTTTCTCCTTCCATCATCACTATCTGCTTGGCCGATCATACGCTTTCACTTGGTTGTTTTACCCTTTTTTAGGAACAATTGCAATGAGTGGTCTTATTAGCGAGCCTCTTCACATAAATCAAGATGTTTTGAGAAGTTCCAACATCATCGAAACCAGTTGCTATCCTAGGCACCACTCATTACTCAAAGTGGAGTCCTCTTGAAGCTCTTTTCATACTCTCGAAATAAGAAAATATTCTCGAGTGCATGTCCTTTTCAGCTCATTGATGGATTGGAAATGGCGTCTACTTATTATAAGTTTAACCCTTTTTTGGGCTGAGATAGATTATTTATGAAAAAGGAACATGGTCAATAGATTCTCCTTGTATTGTTTTACGCTTTTTCGGACTTGAGAGACAAATATACGAAAAAAAACTTGTGGAGTTTTCTTTTTTTCCCTTTTCAAACTCTCTCAACATGAAAAGGATCGAGTTATCATTGTCATTAGACTCATTAAAACATCAAATAGTGACAAACTTGTCCATCATGACAAGCTTGATAAAAATAAAGAGGTACTGGTTAAAAATGACTGGGGAAAATGGGAAAAGGGTTAAACCACTTTATGGTAGCAGGTCGCTCTTGAACATGACACTTTCACTTCATCATTGTGACTATTTGGGTTGGGTTATCTACTTGATGGTCATCATACCTTGGTCTATCATACCATCCATTATTTTTGTTTTGGGTTGGCATTCAGTGTCACAGACATGTTCAAGAGAAGTCACTCAGTTTAATATTCATCCTTTGCAATACTCGTAAGCCTTCATTTTCATGAACGCCATTCCTGAACCTTGTGTCGTCAGTCAAATTCTATCTCCAAAAGTAATTACACTCATTTGATCTTGTTTATGTGGGATACATCAAGGCCCTCCTACAACAAGTCACTTCTTATCGACATCAACACATTATCCAAGAAGTTGACTTAGAAACACCCTTCCAGTACCTTGAGGCTTGCATACATCAATGGCAGGTTTCTCTCTTCTGGCGATAGGTTGAGATCACTGGCCTTCAACCGAAAGACTTTGTATGGTGTTCAACATCAAAACATCCATTCACACCATGCAAAATGTACTACGGTACCTTGAGGATCATTATCATTATCAGTGATTTCTCTCGCGTCTGTTAACGGCTTACATCATTGGCTGGTAATCAGACGGTGTCTTCCCATGTTCGACTTTAGATCACATATTCTCATGTTTAGACTCGTACTTGAGTGAACGATTGAACGAGATAGAAGACACCAGATCTAGTTTCATCTATCCGGGCTGCGATTTCAAGAAATGTACCAAATCATTTGTACGATGGCTTTACATTGATGGTCATCCTTTCATGGGTCTATATCTGTAGACAACTGTCTATGTACTTGTAATGGAATTTTATATGTTGAGCCTGGGTATGCCTTCCCCCAACAATTCATGAGAAAAAATGAAAATATCATCATATTATGTATTGTAATCGATGCAGGTCACCAACCACTTCAGAGCCTCCTCATCACAATGTAAAGCATATCACTCGACATCATTATTTTCGATTTCATGCTTTAGGGGTTAGCTGTTACATATCCATTTGGGAACATCACTCCCATCATCCATATAAGTGTTTTAGGGCTCATCAAACCATAATTTCAGTTGTTACATCCCTAAACAAGTCAACCTTTTGAATGCCTCCTTCCCGGATAGTTTCATGGCTTGAAGACATCCTAAAATGACCTCTAAAGGGACTAGCATAGGCAGGCCCATGCAAGGGTGCATTGCAGAGGAACTAAGTCCATGCCAGGGTGCTCCGGAGAGAACCTAGGCCCACTTTGACCTGTGATGGGTAATATTGAGCGAAATTATCATAGGGTTCTGAGAATATTCTTATCTTCTAGAGCCATCTAGAAGATTCCCACACTTATCATGTCCTGTGAGCTCAAAATTGGATAGGGAATGAGTTAAGTAACCTCCTATCCTCTCATCCCTTCCTCCATGAAACTAACTCTAAATTTGGAAAGCCATTCAATACCCTCATTTATGACCAAACCTCCTCCATTTTCTTGTAAATTGAGCACTCATCTAAGTGATCAGGGGCTGGACTTTGATGAATTGTATGGAGATAATGTTAGTTTGAGAATTGAGACTATTGTAAGTGTCATTATGTTGTCATATTATCATGCTTATGATGTGATGTGGATGGAACCAAAGATGGAGGAGTGGCAATGGATCAGACTTCGTGGTTGTAATTCTTCCTTCTACTTAATAAAGTTGTTTACACCTTTTTCCATATGCTTATTTTGATATATGATGTTTATATGTGTGAATGTATCTAATTCCATTTACTTATAGCCAATAGATCTCTTGTTTTGATTGGTTATTTGTCTTATGTTTATGCTTGCAGGTACTTTATGAGTGATTTAAGTTCGAAGAGGAGCGACAGGAGCCATAGTACAAAGGAGACAAAAGGAAAGCGAAAGAACAAGTATGTCCTTTGATTCCCTTGTCTTATTTGTTGTCTATAGAAAAAGGATAAGTGCTTTAAATCTATTGTTCTAGGTATAGCTACCTACCTAGGGAATTAGTATTTATTCGTAGATTCAAAAATCCACATAACACCTACAGGAAACAAGACTAGTTCTGGCTAGTGGAAAATTTTGAAAATTGAGTAAAACACTAGAGTTATAAATGGGTTTCGAGAGGAGGAAGGTTGGTTTTGATCAATTTGGCTCTGATGGCCATTCTTGTTTACACGATTACATTAACTTGGGTGCCCAAAGGAATCCTCTCATAGATAAGGAAAGTATGCAATAGGTTTCTATGGACTAGATCAAAGGAGGACTCAGTTATACAATGGGAGAAAGTAGCTAGACCAAAAGGAATGGGGAGGATGGGGCCTAAAAAATATTTGAGCTTTTGCATCCTCGTTACTAGCAAAATTGGGATGGAGACTTATATCAATGGATAATTTATGGATGATGGTCATCAAATAAAATATATTGATCTGATTCCCATGGATGAATGACTGAGGAATCCAGACAAGAGGAATCCATAAGCCTCAATTGTTTGGAAGGAAACCTTGGAATTGATTAAGATCATTGAATAATGTTTAGATTATCATGTTGGGAATGGAGAGAAGATTAGACTTGGTATGGACCTATGGGTAGGATGCAATGAGGGATATGATTTATCAAGAGAGGTTATAACTTACTTAGACTTGCAAGGATGTGTTTGCCTAAACTAGATTGAGAGGGAGGGCCAATCGATAATATGGAAACAAGCATGGAAAACAATGGAGGATATGCAAATGGAGCCCCAATGGACAGAGGAATGGCATAATTTCATTAGAGAACTTTAGAGAACTAATGTCTAATTAAGGGACCGACCAGACGAGTTGAGATGGGTGCATGCTCCAACCAGAAAATACTCCCCAAAGTATGGTTACAATCACCTAATGACAAGAAGGGAGTGGGGTGCATAGGATTTGTGGGTCAAACCCCTTTGGAGACTAAAAATCCCTGCAAAATCAGGACTTTTCTTCTGGTGTATCTTAAGAAATAAATCCCCAATAGGAGATGACCTTTAGAAAAGGAATAAGATGGGTCTCGGGTGGTGCACCCTTTTTAAAAAAATGGAGGAATCAGTTCAACACCTTTTCTTAAAATGTTCATTTAGTAAAAGTACCTGGGAGGAAACCTTGAGGCTGGTGGGAAAAAATCAGGGATGGGATGGAGATAACATTGGGGAAGCATGGAAAATATGGTTGGATGAGACCCAGGAGGAAAACATGAAAAATATTTCGTTAATTATTTCATGGGGCATCTGCAATTGACTTATATTGAAAATACCAGTCGCTAGGCAATTCAGTTGAGCCATATAAAACACCTTCAACTTGAGCATTAGAAAGACCAACAGTAACATAGTCTTTTAAGACATGTTGTTTAAGTTTAGGATGGGTTGTATTGGTTAACTAAGAAGAGGTTTGAACTAGTACAGAAAGATAATCACTATCTTCTATCATTTGAAGACCTTGAACTCCAACCATGAGTTTCCAACAATCTTTAAGATGAACATCAGCCAGGCTAATTGAATAATCAGGAAATATTGTACCATACTGACAGCTTGTAGATAGATTACCCAAAATGGTTCCTATCCTTGCATGGTCATAACTCTGGTGACGGGTATCAAAGACTTCAGCAATGTGAGGAGTATTTAATCCATGTCGGAAAGGCTTGGAATAGGAGTATTTTCAAGGACTTGGCACCCACCTATGTTCCCATTTACATAGAATGTGCCTCAGTTTATGGCCTGATACCCCTACCAAATATTGTTAAGAGTACTAGGGAATTTAGAGAAGAACAGATCATGGGGGACATGTCGTGGGCTTATTTTGATAAAGCGTCTAATCTACAAAATAGTTTTGGGCCGGGATTTGTCATTCACGCAACTACCCAAAAAAACATAAGATCATCGATGGGCCTTGGCCTAGGAAAAGATAATTTTGTTGAACTTCTATCCAGGTATTTGGAGACTCTCAAAATGTTGTAAAATGGTTTAATGGAGAGCACATATGTCAAAACTACATGTTGATTCCATTGTTAGAAAAAATTTTAAATTTAAAACATTATTTTAACTATATCACTATTTTTCATATTTACAGGAAATGAAATCTAGTTGCAGACCTCCTATCTAGTTTACAACAAGATATTCATAGCAAAAACTAACAAGGATTTGATCTATGTGTTGGATTAGCCTCTATTCTTACTATGAAATTCTTTTGGTTTACTACTATGATCAAGATACAATTGCTTTTTTATTTTTTCTTATGTTGTGTATACATGGGGGTTAAAAACTTGATACTTGAAAAAACTATGTTTTTGGTTAATATTGTTTAAAATTCTTGTTCCTGCTTGGATAATGTTTCAAAAAAATGAGGAGGCCTAGGAATAGTCTTTAGCTCCTTTTCTGTGGTATTGGGTTTGAATAGTATTGTTGTTTCTTTAAACCCATAAGAATTTCTCTATGTTTTCCAATTAGACATATAGTACATTGAATGTTTAAATGCATATACAAATGTAACTTTTTATTGCCTTAATAGAAAGTTCGATTTTTTCCTTGGAAAAAAATAATTTTCTCTAACTTCATATTTACATATTTTAACTTATCAAAATGCTCATAAGAATTTTGCCTCAACTAATCTAAACTAGAATGGAGTCCTGACACAATGGACTATACTTTCAGCATTCCTTGTGATAGGTCATCTGGATTCTATGCTACACATTTTAGATGATAATTGTTGTAGTTCTGAAGACTTATAATCTCTTAGGGCTTCTCATCTGTCACTTTTCTATATTGTAGGAAATCCACATCAGCTACAACTTTCCCATCTTTAAATTTTTGTACAAATTTACCAAGATCAAGTCTCCTTTCCAGGAGTAGAAGCTTTTATAAATCATCCCCTGCCTTTTCTCTAGGAATTGTGTATCTCATGAACTTAATATCTCTATAAGGGGAAATCTGTAGACATTCCTGACATTTTGTATGTTGGCCCAAATGTTCCTCTTTCAATATGGACTAAGGTCTGAAAAAGACTTGAATTTTTTTGTCAGAACTTGGATTCCTAAAGGCAATACAAAATTTGCATTGAGAGGATGATTCATACTTGTGTTTTGCTAGATGCCTACTGAGGTCTGAAGTATCATGGCTTATGAGAGAGTGACTTCTAATAGAAATTTTGGATATACAATTTCATTCCTTAGTCTAATGATTGGTCCCCTACTCGACTCAGAAAAAGACAATATTTTAGGTTATGGAGTCAAAAAATACTTTTGAGACAATGGATGGTATTCTATAGTCCACTCATTAGGGATTGTTAATTGAGAAAAGGCTATGGTGATAGGAGTAGGTCCAACCACCACTCCTTTTGTTGTGGCTCTCTTAGTAAGCTAAGGATACAAAGTTGGATAAGTTGTAGAGACAAATTGTAAACAAACGGTGTAATGTAACTGGGCAATATCAGACCGCTTAGTCATATTAAAGCCAGAAAAATGGATGTAAGTTTGAAGTACTTCATTAATATCGGGATCGTTTAACGAAACTTGGTATCACGGGACGATGGATGACCAAATTGGACCATTGTGCAAAGGGGCCTCAAAACTACCTAACAGAGCATCAGTGAATTGATTATGGTGCAAATCAATCACACAAGCTAAGAAAGACACATTCAAATTAGGTCTAACAAGAGGGTTAATTTCAAATTGTATTAGTCCAAGATGCACATACTTATAACCTTGTTATAGTCCCCATTGGACATATTCTGGTTTTATGAGAGATATCTGATACATATATTGGGTAATATTGATAAATACATTTACAAAGGCATATCTCATAAGATTGGTTGCACAAAACCTAAACATTTTAAGGTTATAAATATTATTTTGAGATATATGATGAAGTTGCTGATGAGCCTAGGTATTGCAACAAGAATGCTGCAACTCCCAGGGCTACTAGCTTTACTTATCAACCTAGGGTTCGTACAAAATTGGAGGTGACAGTGCTATATGCATAAGTAAAAGTGAAGGTCCTACCTATTGTCACTACTCATTTGGCAAGAGACCCCAGGGGTTCCAAACCAGACTTCTATATGGTCAGAAGAAGCTTAATTATTTGATGGAAGAAGAGCAAATCTATTCTAAGAGAGAGTTAATCTACTGTAGTATTGAAGAAAAAAACATGTAATGCTAACCCAACCATAACCTAATTAACCAATTTAAACATCTATACTAAGAAGAATTTTTAAATCAATCACTAACCTAATGTTGCTATCTAAGTTACAGAATTAAAGAGCATCAAAACCAGACAAATGTGTAAGCAATGAAACTAAGTTAAATTGGTTTTCAAGTGGAAAAGAAATCGGAAGTCGAAATCAATGAAAGGAGGACGTAAGGATGTAATAGTGCATAAGAACTGTTGGATCGATCAACGAGCAAAAAATGAACGACGAAGATCTTATCGTGGGGGCTTAAGTGAATAGATGGATGAATAGGAATAATGAATAGGATGAATAGCAGAGAATTTATCGCAGACGATTTAGTGAATAGGTGAATGAACAAGGTAACGAAGCAGATGAACGACGGAGATCTTATCGTGAGGAATTAAGTGAATGGATGGACGAACAAGGTAACAGAGCAGATGAACGACGGATATCGTATCGTGGGAAGAAAATGTGCAGAAATGATGGAGCAAGTTTCGAAGGAGGTAAGCAGTTTCTTGCGTGCCCTCAAAATTGTAAGTTGTATTTCTCAATTTCACGCAATTAGCCTAATTGAGCGACACGTAGCACGAGAAAACCACTTTTCTCACGTGTTGTCGGGCGAATAACAGTCGTGCAAGAATCCGCGCGAGATTGCGCGATAGCCGTCGAATCAGGCTAGATAGATTGACAGTGGAGATTGGGGTGCATAAAGTATTTAGGTGACGCGATAGCCATTGGATCAAGGGACAGATTGACAGTGGAGGTTAGAGCGCATAAAGTAGGTGGAAGACTTCATGCACGATGATTGTTGGGTAAAGTAATGAATCGGACGATTATTGGTCAGGTTTGTTGTGGATTGGACGGTGAGGAAACGATGCATGAAGAACGTGTTGAAGGAGGTTTAAAAAAAAAATAACAATAATAATAAATAAATAAATAAATAATTAAAAAAAATGTGAGTGTGAGGGTGGACCAAGAGTAATGGAAAAAGATGACAGTGAAGCGAAACAAGTAACTGCATCAAACAACAAACTCCAAAGCACATGTGACAACTAGAAACCTATGTTTTTGGGGTTGCTGAAGGGTTTTTTCCTCAAGTCATGGTCCCAGAGGGAGGAGGTGAGACCGAGACACCTGCAGACAACCTTATGGTGATATTTTCCTCCTAGCTAACCTACTAGCTAAAAGAACGCACAAATAGAAGTAAACTAAAGCACAAACGATCTACTCTACGCTATTGTACTCAGAATGTAGCTGCTTAAGTAAATGAGCAATTAAACCATAAATCTATGCTATATTGTTGTAATGAAAATGCAGTTATTTAAGAAAATGAATAGAACCAGGAAGCTACTTAAGCAAATGAATCGAAACAAAAATCTATGCTAGCATACATGTACAATAAAGAGGATCTTTGGCTACTCAGGTTGGGACCTAACCCAAGAGCTTCAGCCCTCTGAGTTAACTCAGTGTTGGCTCAAAACATAACCCATCTTTATTGTAAAAAGCATGGATTACATAACAAACTGTCACAAATCTTGCAGCTCAGAAATAAAGTATAGTTTTACAATAAGAATCTGAATCCTATTGAGGTCCTAAGCCTCTCTACTTATACACTTGAAGTCTCCAATGGTTTCATTCCCTTTAGGGAGGCTTGGCTCTCCACTCAAGATAAACTGGTTTCTGTCACTCTCACTTGCTCAGCTATCCTTTAGTGCTCATGATTTGGTTGTTTGCACTCCGAGCTGATGGAGGAATATTCGAATGGAAGGATAGTAAATGAGGATGATTTACCTCCTATAATTCCTCTCCCTTGTCCTATTTGAGTTTTGACCAAGGCCTTTGCCACAGTTCCTTGCTTTTGTCCTTTATTCCTACATTTTTCCTTGCTTTTATCCTTTCTTCCTGCATTACATGCACATTAGACCACAAAGAATATCCAACTCTAACTCATCTCATAAACAAAATACAATAAAAAGTATGCAATAAGTTTTGAGAATAGTTGGTTTGACTAAGCTAGGATGTGAATTAAGGCCAATTAAGGCCCATATAATTACCCAATGATGAGGCTCATCATCACCCCCCTACTGAAAGTGTTGCTCAACCTCTGAGCAACTTAGTCAATGTCCATGTCCTTCATGGCTCTGGTAGCCTCTCTGACATCCCATGCTTCTGATGTGATCTCTTCTTCTTGTTTATAGAAGCCTACTTTCCTTTCTACTTCTTCCCATTGCCTCTCTTCCTCTTCTTCTTTTCTCCCTTCTAGCTTCCTTCAGAGTAGTGGTGGATTGACTTTTAGGCCTATCAAATTCACCTTCAACCTTTGAATTGAGTGCTTATACATAGGTGTCCTATTGAGTGCCTCTCTCAACCTTTGAGGGGAGTGGTATTCTCTGATATTCAAGCTATGTGGAAGTGTTTTCCATCTCCTTTATTAGGCATGTATATTAGCATCTCTTAACAGCCTAAACATATCCTCAAAATGTGAAATTGCTTGCTCTTGGGCAGCAAGATATCTAGGTCACTGAGGATCATTTGCAATTAGACTATGGGTGGTGATTAGGGCCATGGGATTTGATTGTTCAGCTCTGATGAAAAGAGGTTAATTTTTCTCTCTGGCCAATATTCTTTTCATATTTGTAGCCCCTGACTTCTCATGGTTCATCGATGATGCCAAAGCCATTAATTTTAGATCTCCTAGCTCTACATTAGGATTCCAAATATTCATGTCTGTGAGGGCCATGTTGTTCAAGTAAAACTCAGCCATTTTGGCCCTATCCTTTAGTTCACTTTGATCACAAAGATCAATAAACTACCTGTAGTCCTGAAATGGCATGGTGCCCTTTTGTGCTAGTGTTTTAATCAGAAATTGCAACCATTGTTCTCTGAGGTAAAGAGCCTAGGATTTAGTTGGCATCCTCCACTGGATGGCCTCCAAGAAGAGGTTGGCCATACATGCTAGTTGGTTTATTCCTGTAGTTTTCCTCTTAGGAGCCTCTGGAGACACCCTAGGTGACTCCTCCTTGTGTTCTTCCCCTTCTGTTTCAATGCCTTCTTCCTCTCTGACAGAAGGACTAACATCATAATTGAGGGTTTTGATGTCATCCTCTGCTGGTAAGTTTTTGAAGACTGACCATGTTATAGGGATCCTAAGGTTTTGGGGGGCATCCTCAATGAGGATCCTGATCAACCCATGGAAAGACAACTGTTGGGAATTCCCTTCCTTTACTTTGTTGCTGGAGTCTATGAGTGATTGCATCAAGAAATAGAGTATGCTGAGTCTTCGGTGAACTCGTGTTTCTACCCCAAATCTTAATTCTTCAATCATTCTAAAATGGTAGCCATAAACAACACTATATCTACCCTCACATGAGATATATTTGATGAGTTGGTATCCTACCTCACTCCATGGGTATGGCAAGTTGTCCCTCCTTACCCTTTTTTATCCTCTGTGGGTTCTTCACCTTCTAAAAATAATTTCCTTTTTTCCACGTGACTGTCTGCTTTGTGTTCTTTTCTCCATGCAATTCCTAGGGGAAGTGTGGTGACCCTACTGATGAACTCTGGGGTGAGATATATAGTGATCCCTCTAACTATAACAATGGCATGGATTCTCCTGTGTGGAGTGAGGGAATGAGAAAATTATTGAGAAAACAGAGTTTCTTGTGCATGTAATCCACTAGATTTTTAGAGGACTTCTAGTTCATTTGCTTGTAAATGGGGATGGATTTTTAGATCCTACCTCTTTAGAATGGTGGCAGTGGACAATTCTCTTGATATTCCCTCTTGAACCCCTCTCTGCCTATTCTGTAGACCGCCTCTACGTATCCTATAGACTATTCTTGTAGGAATTATCTTGCAGAACGATGGATCCTTGCTTCCAGTGTGTGGCCAGAGATATGAGAGCTACTTGAGTGAGGGAGTCTCAAGGAGGTGGAATGCATGAATGCATGCAAACAATGTTTTGTTTCCCTTTATACCACCTAATCATTCCCACTCCTTGTAATCATCTCCACAGTTGTTAAATCCATAGTTGACCACTTCTTGTCCTACTCCTCCTCTGTTATTTGAGTTGACTGCAACCATGTGTGAGAGGACACCTTGATTTGTATGTGATGACTGAACGAAGGTGGCCGATTTAACTAGCCACATTTTCACTTACAAACCAACTACCTCGTAACCTTTACAATTTTTTATCAAATGATGCATATGAGTGAGTGAGTGGGATACTTACCTATGGTCTCGATGCCATGCTGCAGGTTGTCAAGGATCAGAGGTGTTGCATTGTTCATTTGTTGCATGTTCATTCTTCTTCCTCCTCTGTTGTCTACTAATGGTGTCTGTGACTGCAGATCTGATGTTGTTGCTGCTTGTGTAGCTCCTGGATTACCTCTTGGCAATGTTTGGTGTCTCCCTTAGAATTTCTTGATCATGTTGTTGGATGGTGCTGTGAGGATGTTGTAATGAATGGACAGAGGGAGTAGGAGTGTGTGTGAGTGCAGGGATGATGGTAATGGATGAGGTGAGGGGTTAGATCATGTCTATAATGAATTTTTGGGACCTAACCAACCTACCATTCAGGGGATCCTGTATAAAACACAACCTTCACCTTAAATTGAAGTAATGAAGTAAAAAAACAATGGAATTGATGGAGGAATGCATGGTAAGGAGTGGAGGAGGTGAATATATGTGAGGCAGGGTTCCCTTTCGATCTTCTCTTTGCTCCTTGATTTTCTTTCTCACCCACATGCAAATAACAATTATGTTTTTTTTCTTTTTCTTCTCTTTTATTATTATATATATATATATATTTTAAAACACTAGGCTGCCTCAGAGAGGTTTTCACCCTAGAGATCTGCCCTGGGCGCCTCAAGGAAGGTTTTCACCCAGGGATCTTCTTACTATTTTTCATTTTTTCTCATCCTTGGGCCGCCTTATGAGATTTTCAACCCAAAGATGGGACTCAGGCGCCTCATGGAGGTTTTCACTTGAATCCTTATTTTGTTTTCTCTTTTTCAGTGCCTTGATGAGGGAGGAGCTGGAACTTGCTCCACCATCATCATTGTCTTATTGATATTGTCAATGAACTCTTGTTTTGATAAAGGCCTCTTGTACATTTTCAATCAGTGTCCATTAACAAGCAATGGAATGGCTTCTTTATCTATAGTTATGATTTTCATTGAACCATTATCATGACATATTTCCACCACATAAGGTCTGAGCCATCTTGTCCTTAACTTTCCCTTGAAGTCTTTATACCTAGAATCATATAACAATGCCCAGTCTCACTCTTGAAATTTCTTCTCCTTGATATGTTTGTCATGCCATATCTTCCTCTGAAGCTGAACTATCTCTATATGTAGGAGGGCCTGCATTCTAAATTCATCCAAGCCATTCAAATGGAACAATCTTTCTTTCTGTGCATGACTGAGATCCAAATCTAGTTGGGTTGCAATCCTCAATGTCTTATATTCAAACTCAATGGACAACAAAGCCTTTTTCCCATAGACCAGCTTGTAGGGTGTAAATCCAATCGTGGTATTCCATGTTGTATTATAGGCCCAGGTGGCCTCAACTAGTCTCTCTTCCCAATCCTTCCTGTTGTTGCTCACTACCTTGGTTAAGATGTTCTCCAATGCCCTATTGGTCACCTCCACTTGCCCATTAGCTTGTAGATGATAAGGAGTGGAGGTCCTATGCTTGATATTTTGATGGCTGAGCAGTTCTTCAATCATGTTAGAGGTAAACTAGTTGCCTTGGTCTGTGATTAGCTCTCTAAGGTACCCAAATTTGTAGAATATATTCTCCCTTGGGAACTCAGCTACCTTCTCTTCTGTTGTTGCCTTAATCAACTTGGTTTCAGCCCACTTAGTCAAATAATCAGTGCACACAATAATGTACTGCTTTTTCTTTGAAGGAGGGTTGATAAGCCCAATGAAGTCCATGCCCCACTTGTCAAATGGCTCGAAAGTCACTTGAGGTTGTAGGGGAATTTCATCTCTTGGAGTAGGCTTTCCCATCCTCTAGGACCGATCACACTAACTAATGTACGTTTTCACATCCTGATGAAGAGTAGGCCAATAATAGCCTGCTTGTAACACTTTGAATGTTGTCCTCTTTGTTGCAAAGTGACCTCCACAAGGCCCATCATGATAGGTCAGAAGGATGTCAAAAATTTCCTCTTCCCTTACACACCTTCTCAAGATTTGATCTAGGCCAAGTTTGAAAAGATTTCCCCCAATCCAGGTGAAGGGGGTGCTCTTCCTAACCATCTTCCTCTTTTCTTTGGAGGGAAAGTTTGGTGGGAACTGTGTTGATACCAAATAGTTTGCTATATCAACAAACCATGGGGAGAGAACTGAAACATCGAACAAATGCTCATCTGGTAATTGGTCATCCACCATTCCTTCTTCACCTACAAGCATATTATTCCTAGATAAAAAGTCTGAAACAACATTTTCCTTACCAGGCTTATCAACAATAGTTAGATCAAACTGTTGTAATAAAAGAAACCATCTTAAAATGCTAGCATTCACATCTGGTTTGTTCATTAAATATTTGATTGCAGCATGATTAGTATGCACATTGATAGCCTGTAATGTAATGCCTAAATTTGTTTAATGAATTCACAATAGCCAGGAGTTCCTTTTCAGTCAAAGTATAGTTTAGCTCAGCCTTTGACAGGTTCTTACTGATAAAATAGATGGCATAGGGAAATTTCTCCTCTTCCTGACCTAAGGCTGCTCCTATGGCTTTGTGTGAGGCATCAACACGAACATGAAAATGGAGGGCCCATTTTCAGCCTCTAAGGATTGGTGCAGTGGTTAACTTACCCTTTAGAATGTTTAAGGCCTCTTGACAGCTCTTTGACCATATAAACTCATAATATTTGGCCAAAAACCCAAACAAAGGAGAGGCCAACTTGTTGAAGTCTTTTATGAACCTTCGGTAGTATCCAGCTAACCCTAAGAAGTTCCTGACATCTCTCTACTTTTGTGGAGGTGGGACCCTTTGGATGATTTCTATTTTGGTTAGGTCCACCTGCAGTCCTTGCTGAGATATTAAATGACCTAGCACCATCCCTTCAGTCATTAAGAATTCACATTTTTTCTGGACTGAGAAACGAGTTCATTTCAATGCATTTGTGAAATACTTTACCTAGGTTATTTAGGACTTCTTGAAAATCACAGACATAAGGTGTAAAGTCATCCATATAGATTTCATCAGCATCATGTACTAATTCAACAAAAATACTCAAGACCACTCTCTGGAAAGTGGCAGGAGCATTGCATAGGTCAAAAGGAAGGACCCTATAGGCAAAAGTACCCCAATGATAGGTGAATGTGGTCTTATCCTGGTCTTCTAGGGAGATTTGGATTTGGTTGTACCCACTAAATCCATCTAGGAAGGAAAAAAACTTCTTCCCTACCAAATCATCTAGCACTTGGTCAATGAAGGGTAGGGGAAAATTATCCTTCTTTGTGGATTTGTTCAACTCCCTATAATCAACAAAAATCCTCCACTTACCATTTTTCTTGGGAACTAACACTAAAGGAGAGACCCACTCACTGTCTGAGATAGGGTAAATGAATCTTTCATCTAGCAATTTTGCAGTTATTCTTTGACTATGTCTTTAAGAGCTGGATTCATCCTCCTTTGTGGTTGTCTGACTGGCTTGCAACCTTATTTGATGTATATGTGGTGAGTACACACTGAGGGGTGTACTCCCTTGATTTCCTTATAAGTGCAAGTGAAGGCTTCTAGGTTTTCTCTCAACATGTTGCATAACTTTTCCTCTTCTAAAGCAGAAAGAGATGGATTAATTTTAAAAGTTTTCTCTGGGCCAAATTCTATGGTTTTGATACGATGTGGGTTGGAATTGGCCAAGCATAAGTCAATTGGATGATTTTTCTAGGTTTCCCTTACTTCTTCTTCTAATGGTATTGAACTAGGAGTTGGACTTTGGAGCAGGTGTTGACTTAAGTCATCCTCATCTTGTTGTCCTCCTCCTATGGTTGCTTCCAAAGCATAAAGTTGGGAAGAATAAACCTCATCTTCTTCCTCCTCCTCCAACCATAAAGGTAGATCGTGCTCTAGGGTAGGTTGACCAGGAGGTTATAGGACTAATTGTTTGGACATATGCCCATTCTTGATGGTCATATTCCCAACTCTGCAACTAATGTAAGCATCATTTGTGGCCAACCATGGCCTCCCAAGAATGGAAGGGTAACTAATAAGCTTAGCCTTCGGCTAGAGAACTAGGAAATCTGCAAGGTACTCCCAGGAGTCAATGGACACCATCACATCCTCCACAATTCCCTTATGGGTGGCTATGGAACGGTCTGCAAGTTGCAGAACTATTGTGGTCTTCCTCAATGACCCTTGGAGGTTGAGCTTGAGCATGGTGTCCTTGTTCATCACATTAATGGCAGTGAACCGGGGGGTTAGAGGGGGGGCGGAGCCCCCCCTTCGTTGTGATGATTGCGCAGCGGGGGCGCGGTAGCCCCCCTTATCTGGGGGATTTGAGGGGGCGGGTAGCCCCTCTCTACGGGGTCCAGGGCAGCGCCCCGGGATTTTTTTTTTTTTTTGGACCCT
>APFE030173793.1:130133-146274 GCA_000404065.3 Pinus taeda | reverse complement strand
GGAGCACTGGACAGCAGTGAAGCGGGTTTTCAGGTATTTGCGTGGCACTAGTGATTATGGTTTGTGCTACCAAGGAAGACCAGTATTGGACAGAGTGTTGAATATTCATGGCTTTGTTGATGGAGACTAGGCTGGAGATCTAGATAAGAGAAGATCTACAAGTGGGTACATGTTTAACCTATTTGGAGGTGCAGTCAGTTTGATGAGTAAGAAACAATCTGTAGTGGCACTATCAACTACAAAGACAGAATACATGGCAGCCACTCATGCAAGCAAGGAAGCAGTTTGGTTGCTAAGTATGGGGTTAGTACAGGGAGCTATAAGGATAGACTGTGACAGCCAAAGTGCAATTTTCTTGGCAAAGAACCCTGCTTATCATTCAAAGACAAAGCACATTGATGTTCAGTATCACTTTGTGAGGGATATGATAGAAGACAAAATAGTGTTTTCGGTAAAGGTGGACACTTTGAAGAATATTGCATATGCATTGACAAAATCTGTGAGCTCTGAGAAGTTCTCTTGGTGTAGAGAAACAATGGGTGTTTCAGGGTTGGACAAATGACTAAGCTCTCTTGTGGCCGCCTGTGGAAAGAAAACAACAAGTGGGAGATTGTTGGGTTATGTTATATTCTTTCCACGACTAACTGACGTAGTGAACCGGGGGTTAGAGGGAGGGCGGTAGCCTCCCCTGTCTGGGGGGTTTGAGGGGGGTGGGTAGCCCCCCTCTACGGGGTCCGGGCAGCACCCCAGGAATTTGTTTTTTTTGGACCCTATATTAGGTTGGGCGAGCCTACCTATGGTTTTTCGGTCCATGGTTTTGGATGCGATGGTTTTCGGTCCATGGTATTAGATGCTTCGGCATGTATAAATATGTATTGTAACATTGAAAGGAACATAAATTGAAAAATCAAGCTAGTAGTCCTGGTTTTGGGATCCAGGGGAAAATCTCTGTGCATATGTGTTTTATGTGTTATGCTCTCGCATTGTTTATTTTCTTTGTTTTAGAATTCGTATGCAGGTAATTTCTGTACAAGGTTAAAACCTACAAATCATGCCATTGATGTGCACATCTACTACAGGGCTTCCAGGGTCCAAATACTTTGGACATATTACCTGCCCCAACATTAAGTTAGATAACTGCCCAATGACATTAATGGTAGGGGCATCCCTTTTTCTTCTTCCTAGATTCTTGAAGCACTTCTTCTTAATAAACTTATTGTAAATGGGAACATCCTTGATTTCCTGGAGAAGGGGGATCTTTACACATATATTTTTCAATTCTCCCAGAAGTTCAGTTTCTTCTGGGGTAGGCTGGAGTGGTTGGGTGAATCTCTCAAGAAAGGGCGAATTTACTTTAAGGTTGCTTTGCTCTGTTTCTTACTGAACCTCCCTATGTGGAGAGGGAGGTTGGTTATCAGGGAGAATTCTCCCAGATCTTAGGTTGATCTCCTGGATTTCTACAGCATAAGTTGGGTATGATGTCTCTCCTTTGTATACTTGTTGAGCATGCCTATTGTTTGGGTTCAGATTTGGCTGGGTAGGCATCTAGGGTTTCTTGGGTGGAGCACAATGCAGGAGTTGTGGTTGGGTAGGTGGTGGAGGCAATAGGACTAGAACATTGTTGAATTAGAGCCTCCACCCCTAGAGTGGGGTATGCCACCGATGTTGTAGTTGAACATAAGGTTGAAATGACTGGCTGGCTAGCTGGGAATGATGCTAAGATACATAGGATGAAGGAGGGGGTGTAGACCAGGAAGGATGAGTAGGGGGTCCCCAAGAAGGTATAGTTTTGGTTTGGTTGGGGTTGTAATATGCATGGGATGACCCTTGTACACCCTGTTGGTATGGTCTAGGCCCATGAGATCTCATTTGGTTGATGTAGCAAAGTTGATCAGTGACCCCTTCAGCTCCTTGATATACAAATTTGAGTCCAGGTAAAGAAGGGCACTTGTCTATGGAGTGGTTTTCTTCACAGACTGAGAAAATCTTAATATAGTTCAATGGACATTCGTTCCTAGGATACCTCCTAGTGCATCTAGGACAAAATATGGCCAGGGCTCTTTCTGCTCCCTCTTGCTTCCTTTTTATGTTCATGGTGTCCAATTGCAAGGTAAGGGTTTGCATCATATCACTTTTGAAATCTTCCAGCATATTTCCAATTTCACCCTTGATGGATGAGTTGGAGGATGATGTATTGGCCATAGGTTGACTACCCCTACCCTTTTTCTTGGTTTCCCTAGAATGGTTTCTAAAGACAATCTTAATATCCTCATAGGGTAATTGGTAGATATCTCCTCATGCTATGATATGTAAGGTATCCAGAAGATCCTCCCTTACTCCTCTAAGCGAGACCAGCTTCAGTGACTCAGGGTCAAGTGTGCACCTGACCCTTTTGTAACTGAGCTGGAATCTTTATTCATAGTCTTCTAAGGATTCGTCCTGGCCTATGGTCATACTGAAAATCTCTTCTTTAGTATACTTTGACCTACAATTAGTCCCTACATTTGTTGTTAAAATCCTATTGCATCTGAGCCCAATTTGTGATTCTATCTCTAGGTAAACCCATGAACCAGTGCAATGCAGCATCCTTGAGGATAGATGGAAACAATTTTAATTTTTTCTCATCATCTGTATAGTCATAGGTTTGGCATATAACATAAAACTCAAATAGGAAAGTGTCAGGGTCCTCTGTGGTAAGGCCATGGAAATGAGGTAGAGCAGAGGGGCTTATATTCTTCATCTTGGTGTCCCCATTGGTCTCCCTGATGGGGAAGGCACCCTCAATTCTCTCTCTATTTCCTATGTCATTTTGATTTTCAACCATTGGTTCAGTAGGAATGGGTTCTTCCTCTTATTCTTCCCTTGTAGGTTCCTCAAATATGTAAGGTTGCTCACCTAAAGGGTCTTCTAATTCACCGTCACTGAAGAAGAGAGAAGGTTGATTGTTGGATGCAGTGGGGGCATTTGACAAGAATTTCCCTGAATTGTCCCTATTCCTACGAGGCATGAAAGGAAATTATTTTGGGTTGTTTTTTGTAAGATTTTCTTTAAAGCTGGAAAGTACTCTGTAGAAAGGAAATTGTTGATTGAATGAAAAACCATTAACAAGAAAAACTACTTTCTGAATTGAAATTCTACTTGCATAATGAAATTGTTGATTGAAGGAAGACTACTGACAGAAAAAGACTACTTGTTGAATTGAAATTCTACTTGCAGAATGAAAAGGAAAGCAGATAATGACAAATGAAAGAAAGGAAGTTAATAACAAAGAAACTACTTGCTGAATTGAAATTCTGCTTGTAGAATGGAAAGGAAAGCAGATAATGACAACTGAAAGAAAGGAAGAAACTAGATTATTTTTGTAAAAATAAACTAATGGAAGAAAATTGGAGACTAGAAATAGAAGAAAGTGATAATCACATTCTACTTAGACACCTCCCCGGCAACGACGCTAAAAAGTGATGAGCCTAGGTATTGCAACAAGAATGCTGCAACTCCCAGGGCTACCAGCTTTACTTATCAACCCGAGGTTCGTACAAACTTGGAGGTCACAGTGCTATATGCACAAGTAAAAGTGAAAGTCTTTCCTGTTTTCATTGCTCATATGCCAAGAGACCCAGGGGTTTCAATCCAAACTTCTATAGGGTCAGAAGAAGCTTAATTCTTTGATGGAAGAAGAACAAATCTATTCTAAGAGAGAGCTACTCTACTGCAGTATTGAATAAAACAACATGTAATGCTAACCCACACCATAACCTAATTAACTAATTTAAACAACTATGTTAACCGTAATTGCTAAATCAATCACTAACCTAATGTTGTTATATAAGTTGTAGAATTAAAGAGCATCAAAACCAGATGAAGGTGTAAACAAGGAAACCAAGCTAAATCGGTTTTCAAGCGGAAAAGAAATCGGAGGTCGAAATCAATGAAAGGAGGACATGAGGAAGCAGCAGTGCATAAGAACCATTGGAGCAATCAACGATCAAAAGATGAACAATGGAGATCTTATCACGGGGGCTTAAGTGAATAGATGGATGAACATGGTTAACGAACAAGATGAATGATGAAGATCTTATCGTGGGCAACTTAGTTAATAGGTGAATGAGCAAGGTAACGAAGCAGATGAACGACAAAGATCTTATCGCGAGGAATTAAGTGAATGGATGGATGAGCAGGGTAACGAAGCAGATGAATGGTGGAGATTGTATCACGGGAAGAAAACGTGTAGAAATGATGGAGCAGGTTTCGAAGGCGGTAAGCAATTTCTCGCACACCCTCAAAGTTGTAAGTTGTATTTCTAAATTTCACACGAATAGCCTAACTAAGCGACACATAGCACGAGAAAACTACTTTTATTGCGTGCTCTTGAGCAGATAACGGTCGTGCAAGAATCCACGTGAGATTGTGTGGTAGTCATCAGATCAGGCTAGACTAATCGACAGTGGAGATTGGGGTGCATAAAGTATTGAGGTGACGCGATAGCCATTGGATCAAGAGACAGATCGATGGTGAAGGTTAGAGCGCATAAAGTAGGTGGAAGACTTCGCGCGCGATGGTCATTGGGTAAACTAATGAATCAGACGATGATTGTTCAGGTTTTTTGTGGATTGAATGGTGAGGAAATGATGCATGAAGAACATGCTAACAAAAAAAAAACCAGTGAGGGTGAGGGTGGACCGAGAGTAATGGAAAAAGACGGCAGTGAAGCGAAACAAGTAATTGCATCAAACAACAAACTCCAAAGCTCATGCAAGAACTAGAAACTTGTGTTTTTGGGATTATTGAAGGGTCTCTTCCTCAAGTCGTGGTCCCAGAGGGACAAGGTGAGGTCGAGACACCTGCAGACAACCTTATGGTGATCTTTTCCTCCTATATAACCTGCTAACTGAAAGAAGGCACAAATAGAAGTAAAATAAAGCACAACGGATATACTCTACGCTATTGTACTGGGAATGCAGCTACTTAAGCAAATGAACAGTTAAACCATAAATCTATGCTATACTGTTATAATGAAAATGCAGGTATTTAATCAAATGAATAGAACCAGGAAGCTACTTAAGCAAATGAACCAAACAAGAAATCTATGCTAGCATACATGTAAAATAAAGAGGCGCTTTGGCTACTCGGGTTGGGCCCTAACCCAAGAGCTTCATCCCTATGAGTTAACTCAGTGATGGCTCAAAACAAAACTCATATTTATTTTGAAAACCATGGATTATATAACAAACTGTCACAATTCTGGCAGCTCAGAAATAAAGTAGAGCTTTACAATAAGAATATGAATCCTACTGAGGTCCTAATCCTCTCTACTTATACATTTGAAGTCTCCAATGACTTCCTTCCCCTTAGGAAGGCTTGGCTCCCAACTCATGATAAATTGGTTTCTATCACTTTCACTTGCTCGGCTACCTTTTAGTCCTCATGATTTGGCTGTTTGCACTCCGAGATGATGGAGGAATATTCGAATGGAGGGATAGTAAATGAGGAGGATTTACCTCATATAATTCCTCTCTCTTGTCCCATTCGAGTTTTGACCAAGGTCTTTGCCACAGTTCCTTGGTTTTATCCTTTATTCCTGCATTTTTCCTTGCTTTTATCCTTTATTCCTGCATTACATGCACATTAGACCACAAAGCAAAATATCCAACTCTAATTCATTCCATAAACAAAATATAATCAAAAGTATGCAATAAGGTGTGAGAATAGTTGGTTTGACTAATCTAGGAGGGGAATTAAGGCCAATTAAGGCCCATAGAATTACCTAATGATGAGGCTCATCAACTGCCAATTAGGAGTGGGAGTAAATTCCCGGACTATTTCCCCGGTATCATACAAGGGATCAGATTGTGATTTGTCTAATATCCTTCCTGTTATCACTCAGGTTGTCCCTAGGCTCCTAATAGGGATACGGCCGAGGTAACCACAAACCAATCTTTTGATTGCAAGTTCTAGCCCACCTGCAATCGGAGAGGGCTCTCTCCTTTGGATTCAACCTTAGTTGATGATTTTAGGCTAGCTTTCTGACTTCAAGGGAATGTTGACTATGATTGGAAGGAAGGTAGGATTCTCGAACAAAGAGGCACAGTAAGGTGTTATAAGTTTCGAACCATTGGGCATGGAGTCACAAATTGAGGCATGTGAGCGTTTTCTTGGTCACAAGGGGATACAGAGCGGGATAGTCGCACAGGATACAATACTCGGTCTGCTGAAAGTACGGAATTAACATCAGGGATGAAAGTAAAAATAGAATCATTTCATCATGCTGACAAAGAGGAGAAGTGGATGAGTGGGATCCCGAAGCAGTTAAGAATTCCAAAGACATGCACTCATATGTGAAAGAAATAGGGTAAACCAGATCATTTAAGAATACAAGCTCATAACTGTTTCTGAAGAAAACACTGAAAAATGCAGAAATTGAACTTAAGGTGTAATGAAACAAATCTTAAGCTATTCTTTTTTCCTACAATTTAGAAAGGCGGAAAGGTGATAAAAAACACAAAATAGACAGGGAAGAAAAACACTTATTGGATCATGCAGAGACACAGGAATTCCGTGATCATTCCTTGGCCAAGAGAAAACATCAAGTTATTTCACAATCCAGGCTTTAAGCAATCTTTGATTATGGAAAAATATGACAGTTACAGTGCGAGTCTTTGCTCAGAGAAAATGCTAGAAAGAAGACTGACCAACAACTACTACCAACCAACCAACCCCTCACAATATCGCTTAGGGTGGTATTTATAAACAAAATATCGGAAAGACATCATTACAAGTGACCTTGACAGGTCTGCTTAGAACAATTCAAAAATCTAAATGCTGCTAGAATTAAATGCAAGTAAATCTTTTTTGGCTGCGCCAGGGACAGCTGAATCGGAACAGGTGACGAGGTGGCCCTTGGGGACCAGATGCGGTACTGCTGGAGTGAATGAGCTTCGAGGCTACAGTTCAGCTTTGGTGCGAATTGAATGTGAAATTATTATGATTTGAGAGCTTCAAGTAGTTTCGCTCTCCTTCTGTGAATCTGCTGGAAGATATTCAATTTTCTCTTGATTTGGGCCGCTGCTCAAGATATTCTCTGATACACTTTGCCGCTACATTGATGGTTTTCGCCGTCGACTGATACTCTTTGACACGCTTGATGCCTGCTGATTTGATCTGATACACTTTAAACTCTGTGACTGATCTGATGTTGTCTTCAAACTGGATCCTTTGGCACGATTGAGCGATTTTCGGGCTCTTTCGGCGCGCAGTGGGCTCGGTAATCAGAAGATTCCCTGAAGATTCCTCGAAATGGCCTATTTCCTGTAGCGATGCGGGAATAGCGCTTCATGCTATTCGCACATCGGAAGCTGCCTTCGTTTCTTGATCTGGAGCTCCGAAATGCGATTTTCTCCTACGCGAAGCTTTTTCGGCTTTTCTGGCTGCTGACGTAAGCATGGCATCGGATGTACGGAGGATGACGTCAGATGTGGGTCCCTGGTACAGCGCGATGTGGTGAGATACTAGATGGACTGTGGTGAAGAGACTCCGATGCGATATCGCAATATCGCATCGGCGGGGAAGGAGGGGGATCATTGGGTTGGACTTTTGGCGCTTGCGAATGCCGATATGCGACATCGCGATATCGCATCAGCGGAGACGGAGAGGTGAATGGATTGGACACTCGGCGTTTATGATCGCCGATCGCCGATTTCGCAATATCGCATCAACAAGGGACGGATGGGCAATGTTTTGCGTGAATGTGAGAGTGCGAGGTTGCGACGCTAAAACGGTTTTGAGGAGAAAAGGTAAGTAAGTGGGTGTGAAGGATTTTGAGGTTTCGGAAGGGGTCCGGCTACCTCGGGGGAACTTTATACTTTGGAAGGAGTCCATAGTATCTGGAAGGTGGTTTTGGAGGTTGGGGTTCTTGCTTAGTTTCTGATAAAATGAACAATTCCCGGGAGTTGCTATGGTTATTTTTCAACCAGGGGGAGGGATATTACATAGGGGGATTTTACTTAATATTAATAGGGGGACGGGAAGAATAGGGAGCTAATTAATAATGTTAGTGGTTAACATGGAGATGGTAAGAAAGCGCTAAGTTCGGGAGAACTTAGGTTGTTACAAGGGGGAAAGGACCATACTTCGGGAGAAGATATGGAACGACTTTGAGTAAAGCAGATCTTTACTCAAGCTGGAGCTATGAAGATGATGAACTTAAGAGGTGTCAAGCAGATCTTGGCCTCTTTTGGGGATGTTAGTTAATGATTGGGGAAAACAGAGAAGGGGAGTTATTTATACCTCATTTGAGCCTTTTTGCTTACAAATCCTTGCTGATTATGTTTCTTCCTGATATGATACCTGAAAACTTGGAACTGGTCAGCAATTTCAACAGCCTCAAAACTACCTACCCAGCCTACTTGCCTAGCATTTTTTCTTCTTTTGTTTGGGGGTGCACTTAGACTTGCAAACCCGTCATACATTTTTCTTTTGATTCTTTCCTATCTACATACTACCCTTAATTCTTCCAGAGCCCAGATTAAGTTGTTTTGCTCTTTTGTTTCTCTACCTATCTAAGAATCTGCCAAGATTAAACTGTTTGGACAGATTTACAATCTCTATATTCTAAAACATGAAATTTAAACCTAGGGAGACCAAGATTAAACTGTTTGGACCTCCCTTTAACTAAAAGTAGCGATATCGGGATAAATTTACAAAATTTGAAGGCAATCAAGTGAACTTGAAGTAGCCTTCTTCATGTGGAGACTGTTTGAGCAAATATGGAGCATTGCAACAAGCAAAGTATGACATATTTGGCCTGTGAAATGCCAATCATGAAAAATGAATACCTGCTACAGCAGGAGCTAATAGTGGCTCCACTCGGGGATGGCTTCTCCTCGCGAGAAGTCAAGAACAGCAGGCCAGAACGCCTTGGTTTTTTAGTTTCTTGCTGTCTTCTGTAAAACTGGGAAGCATCGCCTGCTTTCTTCCGCGTGCTCCCAGTATTATAAACTCTAAAAATGTCAAAACTGATATTTACAAATATGTACAAACCAACTACCAACTGCTCTTTTCAAGCAGGAGGATCATTGTAGTGTTTCAACATCCGGCCATTGATCGGGCCTTCTTCCGCTGTGCTGTTATCAAGAGATTGAAAAAAGTAGGTGTTATTGCCTTGCACCGTGCTGATAACGTACGGACCCTTCCACAGAAAATCAAATTTAGCATGTTTTCCCTTGTCTTCCCTTCTTGCATATCATCTTAGGACTTTGCTGCCTACCCAGAAATCCTCCGCTTTGGTTCTCTTGTCGAACATTTTCTTGAGTTTTTCTTGTAGAGCTTGAGCTATATTGAAAACTTCTTCTCTAGTTTGCTGAAGGTGAATAGTCTGATTAATTCTTCTCTGCATGTCGTTCGGCTCAGCCTGAATTTCTTGCAAGAGTTTGATAGTTGGTATGCCCGGAGATGAAGGAAACCTGGCTTCCATGCCATACACAAGTTCATAGGGGCTCATCCCGATGGATTTTTTGGTGGTCATTCGATCTGCCCATAGGGCGCTAGTGAGGTTTTTGTGCCAGTTCTTTTTGTTTTCTTCTAGCATCTTCTTTATGATATTGATGAGGATCTTATTGGAGGACTCGGTCAGGCCATTGCCTTATGGGTAATAAGTTGTGGAGTGACCTAAGGTAATGTGGTATTTGTGGCAAAGGTTAATGATTTTATTGGATTTGAAAGCATCCGCGTTGTCGGTAATGATTTTCTCCGGGCAGCCAAACCTGGACAGGATATTGTTCTCAAGAAATTGGATGATGGTGGAGTCATTGGCTTGCCTACACGGGATGGCTTCAATCCATTTGGTGAAATACTCGGTGGCTGTCAAAATCCATTTGTGTTGGCCTGAGGAGGAGGGATGAATTTCTCCAACAAAGTCAAGACCCCATTGTTGAAAAGGATTTTCGGTTGAAATGGGCTTTAGGGGCAGAGGCAATAGCTTTCTTTTTCCTTCAAAGATTTGGCATTTGTGGCATGAGGCAGTAAATGTTTTCACATCTGTGAACAAAGAGGGCCAGTAATAACCGGCTTGCAAGATCTTGTCCGCCGTGGATTTCCAATATAAGTGGCCTCCGCAATCACCTGCATGAAATTATCTCATGACGTTGTTAGTTTCATCCTTAGTTAAACATTTAAGCAAAATACCTTCATAATTTTTCCAAAATAAGGCACCATCTATGACGCAGAAGTTTGATGATTTCATTCTTAAAAATCTTTTTTTGGTTCTGGACAATCCTGGGGGAGCACACACGTTTAACAATACAAAGCAAATATCAGAGTACCAAGGGGACTGTGTGAAGGTATCACTGATCTTTGGAGTCGCCAGCTCCGCTTCATCGTCCAGCTGATTAATGTCAAGTGCTTGGAAATTTGTTTCGGCCATTAGCTTAGCTAGCCCTTGTCCTTTTACGATCTTGGTGGGCTTTATCTCAATGTCGTACTCAAGGATGCTAGCAATCCATTTGCCTCTTCTACCTTCCAATCCTCCTTGAGTTAATATATCCTTTACAATAGCATTGGGGGCATATGCGGTCACATGAGAGTAGAGGATGTAAATCCTGAAGTCTTTAATGGCTTTGACCAGGGCGTAAGCTTGCTTTTCCATGATCTGAAATTTTAGGGGCGCGTCTCTTAAAGCTCGGCTGAAGAAAGCTATTGGTTTCTCATTTCCCTGATCGTCTTTCTGTAGAAGGACTGCGGCTATGGTATGTTCTGATGCGAAAGAAAAAATGATAAAGTCTCTGTCAAATTGAGGACTGGTAAGGACAGGTGTTTGAGTCAAGGTCGTTTTTATACTCTCGAAAGTTGGCTTGGCCTCAAGGGACCATCTCACCTTGGCGCCCTTTTTTAGCATGTTGCTCAATAGCCTTATTAAATCAGCTAGATTGGGGATAAATCTTCTCAGGAAGTTGATTTTTCCAAGGAATCCTTATAGTTCTTTCATGTTTCTCGGGTAAGGGATTTGGAGGATAGCCTAAATTCTTTCTGGGTCGATTATGATCCCATATTTCGATATTATATGCCCTAATAACCTGCCTTCCTCCAGGGCGAACAGGGACTTCTTCGGGTTCAAGGAAATGCCCTATTTCCTACATGTGATAAAAAATTGCCTTAAGTTCTTAAGGTGTTGCGAGTCAGATTTGGAAAATGGGGTCAGTTCATCCAAGTAAACCACAAGGAAATTGTGTATTTCCTTAGCGAACGCGATATCCATTGCCCTCTAAAAGGTGGCGCTGGCATTTTTCAGCCCAAAAGGCATTTTAACGTATTTGAACGTTCCCCAGGGTGTAGTAAAATCTGTTTTGTCCTAATCGTCTGGGTGAACTAGAATTTGGTTAAATCCTGAGAATCCGTCAAGTAGAGAGATCCTATAAGAACCCACCACCCTTTGCAAGATGTGATCCATTTTGGGTAACGGGTAGTGGTCCTTTAGGGAGACTTGGTTTAAATTTCTCAAGTCTACGCACAGTCTTATCTCTCCTGTTTTCTTCCTGGTAGGGACTACGTTAGATACCCATTCCGAGAATCTGATAGGCGCAATGATCCCTGCCTCAAACATTCTTTTTATTTCTTTTTCAATCATAGGGAGAAGCACGGGGTTGATTCTTCTGAGTTTTTGTTTGAACGGTTTCTGGTTCGGCTTTAGGGGAATGGTATGTTGGATTACTGAAGTGTCATAGGACTTCAAGTCCTCATAACTCCAGGCAAATACGTCTTGGAATTCTTTGAATAGATCCACATATTTGGGCTTTTGGTCAGGAGGCAGGTTTTTAAAGAGTTTGATCATCTTGGGATGTTCTATTGTTCCTATGTTGTATTCTTCTATGGCGGCATCCAAAGGTTCCATTTTTGGTTTTCTGGCTACATCGTTGCTATCAAACATGTCTTCCAATGGGGTCAGGCCAGCAGGAAAAACATTTCCTTTTAGGTCCATAAATTCTTCTTCTACCTCGACTGCCTTAGGTGAGCAAGACTGTTTCAATTGCCTTATGTTTGTGCTGTCAAAAATAGTTGGGCTGAGTGTCTGTTCAGCCATGGGGGCTGTTAGGGTCATGCAGTCTTCTTCTGCTAGTTGCTGTGTTTCTGGTGTAACGTCCATGTCAATGTTGGTGCTAGAGAATTCACCTTCCAGAGTTAAAAATTTGTTAATCTGGACATCATCTTGGAATACCTGCCAATTCTCGACATTGTTAGGAATTGACAGTCTGTGTTTTACTTCTGCAATGAAGCGGTGACTTGGTCCAAAGGGAAACCTACAGGTGCTAGCGAAGGTAGCTAGGCTATGAGCATGAATATTATGTTCTCGTGCAATTTTGGTTAACTCAAAATCACTGAAGGTGCTAAGCAATTCGCTGGCAGCAGCTCTGTAAGCTTTCATTCTACTATCATTGGCAACAAAGTTGCCCTTTATCTGTTGTATAATGAGGTCCAAATCACCTAGGATGGAAATTGTGGTAGCTCCCAAGGTTTTGAGCAGCTTGAGACCTAAGAGAAGGGCTTCGTACTTTGCCATGTTGTTTGTACATCTAAAATTGAGTCTATAGGCATGGCCTTGTGCATGATTCTCGTGAGTTTTGTAAATCCAGACTCCAGCCCCTACTCCTAACTTGTTAACTGCACCGTCAAATTCTAAAAACCATGAGACCTCTGGTCCATGGCGTGTATTGGGGATTTGAGGGTCATGCATAGCAGATTAACTGGTGAATTCTGTTTCGGGATTTTCTTCCTATCCTGTGCTAGTTGCCTGGGTTGTGGAGACAATTTCAAGCGAGTTGGCAACTGGCCTCTCACTAGCATTGGTTTCCTATTCTAGGGCTAGCGGTTTATCAGGATTTGGAAGACTTGTATTATCGTTAAACAAAATAAAAGAATCCATATCAGAATGGATCGAGTATATCGGAAAATTTTGGGGTTTCTCCTCACTACTCACCACATATTTCATTAGTGTTTCTCTATAAAGTCTCTTTGGTTGCCCAAAGACGGATATAGTGGTGTAAGAGAGGTCGAGTTGAAGGGATCCTTGCAATTTTGCTCCCCATGATCGGGATAGCAGCATGCCATACTTTGTGGGGATGTCAGCAACTACTACGTCCATTAAGATCATTTTGTTCAGGAATTTGACTAGGGATACGCAAAGATCTTTGATTAAGCCTAGGCATTTGACCTGACTTGAATCAAATGAATACAGATCTTTATAGGGTCGGGTGACATCGAGGTTTAACTTTTCCATTACAGCTTTGGGCATGAGGTTGTGTGAGGCGTCTGAGTCAAACATAGCATTATGCAGTATCTTGTCGTGTATGTGCAGGCTGATATAGAAAGGCAGAACAGGTCCGAATGTTGTTTTTCCATCAACCTCTGGCCCGAACAGTAGTTCAGGGGTGTCATCTAGAATGTTTACATCATCCCTAATTTCAGGCAATTGGAGCGATTTTTGAATTTGTTGTCTATACACAGCATGCTTAGCCAGTTTTGAGAGGGGGGTGGAGATTTTAAGCTTTCCGATTTCGGTTTCTAGGCTGAATGGTTTTTCTGCTGGGTTCCGGGTATTGACACTGGTGATTTTTTCTTTCTCCGGTGTATTTTCTGTATTTCCCTTTGGAACGTGCGTATCACTATGTATGACTGTCCGTGGTATCTCCGTTCTGGGAATATTTTCATGAATTCTCCCCATGTCTTTTTCAGGGCGGGAAGAGTGTAACGGTTGTTCCATAGAACCATGTGTTTCTGTTACATCTTCCACGATAACTTGTTGAGAATTTGGGACATGGTTGTCAATAGTGTGACCATTGGTGCTTTTCCCTTTAGCCTTGTTGGGTTGTTTTCCCTCCTTTTCCTTACTGGGTGGAGACACATCGACAGTCCATGTTCTTAGTTTGTATTGCTTATGTACCTCATATATGGCAGTGTCATACCCTTGTTTAAAGTCAAAGGACTCTCCCGATTTAGTGCGGAATTGTTCTATATTAAGATATGGTGGGTTTTCTTCCATGAAGGAGGATTGCTGTCCATTTTCTGAATCAACCAGGTTCATTAGGGTCCCGTCTATGGGATCAGAAGATGTAGATGCCTCAGCAAAGTTCTCTTGGAAAGGAGGTCTGATGTCGCGATCCTGACTGGCCCTACCTATGTTCAAATTTTGGGTTTTTCTGAAGTTTGGGTTCCTCGTGGTGTTGGGCTATTGATTTTCCCATGAATTTTTTCTCTCCACATTGTCTAATCTATCTCCCATTCTGTTCATGGAACTGATGACTGCATCAAGTTTCTGCTCGTAAGAGGAGGGTTCTTCTTTGAAAGTGGTTTTTCTCTCGGATCTGGTTCTGTTTCTTTTGGCGATTAGATTTGCTTCTACGCTTACTGCGGCATTTTGCATTTCCGCGAGGCTTTGAGGGGCTCTTTGCCTTAATTGATACGCCATCTGGGCATCAAAGCCGTCTGGAAATTTGTATAAAGCAAGGTCGGGTGGAGGTCTTAAATTCGGTGGTATCACGTTGTAAACATTGTTAAATCTGGCACAGTAATCCAGGACAACTTCCCCAGGTCCTCTCTTGATGGATTCATATTCGAATAGTATGTGCAGGGGGTCCTTCCTTTTCTCCCATATGTTAATGAAGGTTTGGTATAAGGCTTCCGGATTTAGTATTGAATTAGGTGGAAGTGCCTAAACCAGGTTCTGACATCACCGGTTAGACTTTGAACAAAGATCTTCATTCTTACGCTATCATCGTCTATCTCATAACTCTCGAAATAATCCTGCATTTTCTTTGTATGTTGTATGGAGGTGCAAGAGGTTGTGCCATCAAAGTAAGTGATTTTCGATTGATAGTCTTGAGGCATTGCCCCGGGATTAGCAGGTAATTGTAATGGTGCATATCTGGCCATGATGACAGGGATGAGCGGAACACCTAAAGCGAGAGGAACTATAGGAATAACCGGGGAAGAGGGAGTAACCAATGGGGTATGGATATGGGGTTGAGGTGTGGAAGAGCTACTTGGAGAAGGGGGCGATGAGACAGAGGAATTCGGGGTAGATCGGACTAGAACTTTGACGGGGGTTGGTACAACAATTGGCTGAACTGTTTCAGGACTAACAGGGGTCTGGAAATTTTTTTGTTTTTGTTCTCTGACGATCTTCGGAATTAGATTAGGATTTCCCATGGCGGGCGGGTTATTTGGATCAGGATTTTATCGTGTATTACGTGTCAGTTTCTTAGGAGCCAGCTTCTAATATATCTTTGAAATATTTCTCAAAATATGCAACCACACAAGTCGGCCGATCAAAATTTGGTTTCTTCCTCTGTGAGGATGCAGACTGGTTGCATTGATTTATCTGAGGAGGTCCCTAGTGGAGTCGCCATTATGTTATCACTCAGGTTGTCCCTAGGCTCCTAATAGGGATATGACCGAGGTAACCACAAACCAATCTTCTGATTGCAGGTTCTAGCCCACCTGCAATTGGAGAGGGCTCTCTCCTTTGGATTCAACCTTAGTTGATGATTTTATGCTAGATTTCTGACTTCAAGGGAATGTTGACTGTGATTGGAAGGAAGGTAGGATTCTCGAACAAAGAGGCACAGTAAGGTGTTATAAGTTTCGAACCATTGGGCATGGAGTCACAAATTGAGGCATGCGAGCGTTTTCTTGGTCATAAGGGGATACGGAGCGGGATAGTCGCACAGGATACAATACTCGGTCTACTGAAAGTACGGAATGAACATCAGGGATGAAAGGCAAAAGAGAATCATTTCATCACGCTGACAAAGAGGAGAAGTGGATGAGTGGGATCCCGGAGCAGTTAAGAATTCCAAAGACATGCACTCATATGTGAAAGAAACAGGGTAAACCAGATCATTTAAGAATACAAGCTCATAACTGTTTCTGAAGAAAATACTGAAAAATGCAGAAATTGAACTTAAGGTGTAATGAAACAAATCTTAAGCTATTCTTTTTTCCTGCAATTTAGAAAGGCGGAAAGGTGATAAAAAACACAAAATAGACAGGGAAGAAAAACACTTATTGGATCATGCAAAGACACAGGAATTCCGTGATCATTCCTTGGCCAAGAGAAAACATCAAGTTGTTTCGCAATCCATGCTTTCAGCAATCT
>APFE030173793.1:65562-126800 GCA_000404065.3 Pinus taeda | reverse complement strand
AGCCTCATTGACTCAGCTAGATTGGGGATAAATCTTCTCAGGAAGTTGATTTTTCCAAGGAATCCTTGTAGCTCTTTCATGTTTCTTGGGTAAGGGATTTGGAGGATAGCCTGAATTCTTTCTGGGTCGATTCTGATCCCATATTTTGATATTATATGCCCTAATAACCTGCCTTCCTCCAAGGCGAACAGGGACTTCTTCAGGTTCAAGGAAATACCAAATTTCCTACATGTGATAAAAATTTGCCTTAAGTGCTTAAGGTGTTGCGAGTCGGATTTGGAAAATGGGGTCAGATCATCCAAGTAAACCACAAGGAAATCATGTATTTCCTTAGCGAATGCGATATCCATCGCCCTTTGAAAGGTGGCGCCGGCGTTTTTCAGCCCAAAAGGCATTTTAACGTATTTGAACGTTCCCCAGGGCGTAGTGAAAGCTGTTTTGTCTTGATTGTCTGGGTGAACTAGAATTTGGTTAAATCCTGAGAATCCGTCAAGTAGGGAAATCCTGGAAGAACCCACCACCCTTTGTAAGATGTGATCCATTTTGGGCAACGGGTAGTGGTCTTTTAGGGAGACTTGGCTTAAATTTCACAAATCTACGCACAGTCTTATCTCTCCTGTTTTCTTCCTAGTAGGGACTAAGTTAGATACCCATTCCGTGAATCTGATCGGCGCAATGATTCCTGCGTCAAACATTCTTTTTATTTCTTTTTCAATCATAGGGAGAAGCATGGGGTTGATTCTTCTGAGTTTTTGTTTGAACGGTTTCTGGTTCGGCCTTAGGGGAATGGTATGCTGGATTACTGAAGTGTCGTAGGACTTCAAGTCCTCGTAACTCCAGGCAAATACGTCTTGGAATTCTTTGAACAGATCTACATATTTGGGCTTTTGGTCAAGAGGCAGGTTTTTAGAGAGTTTAATCATCTTGGGATGTTCTGCCGTTCCTATGTTGTACTCTTCTATAGCGGCATCCAAGGGTTCCATTTTTGGTTTTCTGGCCACATCATTGTTATCAAACATGTCTTCCAATGGGGTCAGGCCAGCAGGCAAAATATTTCCTTTTAGGTCCATAAATTCTTCTTCTGCCTCAGCTGCCTTAGGTGAGCAAGACTGTTTCAGTAGCCCTATGTTTGTGCTGTCAAAAATAGTCGGGCTGAGTATCTATTCAACCATGGGGGCTGTTAGGGTCATGCGATCTAGTTGTTGTGTTTCTGGTGTAACGTCCATGTCAATGTTGGTGCTAGAGAATTCCCCTTCCAGAGTTAAAAAATTGTTAATCTGGACATCATCTTTGAATACCTGCCAATTCTCGACATTGTTAGGAATTGACGGTCTGTGTTTAACTTCTGCAGTGAAGTGGTGACTTGGTCCAAAGGGGAACCTACAGGTGCTGGCGAAGGTAGCTAAGCTATGAGCATGAATATTATGTTCTCGCGCGACTTTGGTTAACTCAACATCACTGAAGGTGCTAAGCGATTCGCTGGCAGTGGCTCTGTAAGCTCTCATTCTACTGTCATTGGCGACGAAATTGTCCTTTATCTGTTGTATAATGAGGTCCGAATCACCTAGGATGGAGATTGTGGTAGCTCCCAAAGTTTTGAGCAGTTTGAGGCCTAAGAGAAGGGCTTCGTACTCTGCCATGTTGTTTGTACATTTAAAATTGAGTCTATATGCGTGGCCTTGTGCACGATTTTCGTGAGTTTTGTAAATCCACACTCTGGCCCCTGCTCCTAATTTGTTAACTGCACCATCAAATTCTAAAAACCATGAGACTTCTAGTCCAAGGTGTGTATTGGGGTTTTGAGGGGCATGCAGAGCAGATGAGTTGGTGACTTCTGTTTCGGGATTTTCTTCCTGTCCTGCGCTGGTTGCCTGAGCTGTTGAGACAATTTCAAGCGAGTTGGCAACTGGCCTTTCACTAGCATTGGTTTCTTGTTCTAGGGCTAGCGGTTTGTCAGAATTTGGAAGACTTGTATTATCATTAAACAAAATAAAAGAATCCATATCAAAATGGATCGAGTATATTGGAAAATTTTGGGGTTTCTCCTCACTACTCACCACATATTTCATTAGCGTTTCCCTATAGAGTCTCTTTGGTTGCCCAAAGACGGATATAGTGGCGTAAGAGAGGTCGAGTTGAAGGGATCCTTGTAGTTTTGCTCCCCATGATCGGGATAGCAGCATGCCATACTTTGTGGGTATTAGCAGCTACTACGTCCATTAAGACGTTTTGTTCGGGAATTGGACTAGGGATACACAAAGATCTTTGATTAAGCCTAGGCATTTGACTTGACTTGAATCGAACGAATACAGATCCTTATAGGGTCGGGTGACTTCGAGGTTTAACTTTTCCATTACGGCTTTGGGCATGAGGTTGTGTGAGGCGCCTGAATCAAACATAGCATTGTGCAGTATCTTATCGTGTATGTGCAGGCTGATATAGAAAGGCGGAACAGGTCCGAATGCTGTTTTTCCGTCAACCTCTGGCCCAAACAGTAATTCAGGGGTGTCATCTAGAATGTTTACATCATCCCTAACTTCAGGTAGTTGGAGCGATTTTTGAATTTGTTGTCTATACACGGTGTGCTTAGCCAGTTCTGAGAGGGGGATTGAGATTTTAAGCTTCCCGATTTCGGTTTCTAGGCTGAATGGCTTTTCTGCCGGGTTCCGAGTATTAACACTGGTGAGCTTTTCGTTCTCCGGCGTATTTTCTGTATTTCCCTTTGGAACGTGCGTATCACTATGTCTAACTGTCCGTGGTTTCTCTGTTCTGGGAATATTTTCATAAATGCTTTCCAGGTCCTTTTCAGGGCGGGAAGAGTGTATCGGTTGTTCTACAGAACCATGTGTTTCTGTTACATCTTCTACAATAACTTGTTGCGAATGCGGGACCTGGTTGTCAATTGTATGACCGTTGGTGCTTTTCCCTTTAGCCTTGTTGGGTTGTTTGCCCTCCTTTGCCTTGCTGGGCGGAGATACGTCGACAGTCTTTGTTCTTAGTTTGTATTGCTTATGTACCTCATATATGGCAGTGTCATACCCCTGTTTGAAGTCAAAGGACTCTTCCGATTTAGTGCGGAATTGTTCTATATTAAGGTATGGTGGGTTTTCTTCCGTGAAGGGGGATTGCTGTCCATTTTCTGAATCAACCATGTTCATCAGGGTCCCGTCTGTGGGGTCAGTAGATGTGGATGCCTCGGCAAAATTCTCTTGGAACGGAGGTCTGATGTCGTGATCCTGATTAGCCCTACCCATGTTCATATTTTGGGTTTTTCTGAAGTTTGGGTTCCTTGCGGTGTTGGGCTGTTGATTTTCCCATGAAGTTTTTCTCTCCACGTTGTCTAATCTATCTCCCATTCTGTTCATGGAACTAATGATCGCATCCAGTTTCTGCTCGTGAGAGGAGGGTTCTTCTTTGAAAGTGGTTTTTCTCTCAGATCTGGTTCTGTTTCTTTTGGCGATTAGGTTTGCTTCTACGCTTACTGCAGCATCTTGCATTTCTGCTAGGCTTTGAGGAGCTCTTTCCCTTAATTGATACGCCATCTCGGCATCAAAGCCATCTGGGAATTTGTACAGAGCGAGGTCAGGTGGAGGTCTTAGATTCGGTGGTATCGCGTTGTAAACATTATTAAATCTAGCATAGTAATCCAGAACAGCTTCCCCAGGTCCTCTCTTGATAGACTCATATTCGGACAGAATGTGCAGGGGGTCCTTCCTTCTCTCCCATCTGTTAATGAAGGTTTGGTATAAGGCTTCCGGATTTAGTATTGAATTAGGTGGAAGTGCCCTAAACCAGGTTCTGACATCACCGGTTAGACTTTGAACAAAAATCTTCATTCTTACGCTATCATCGTCTATTTCATAACTCTCGAAATAATCCTGCATTTTCTTTGTATGTTGTAGGGCGGTGCAAGAGGTTGTGCCATCAAAGTAAGTAATTTTCGATTGATAGTCCTGAGGCATTGCCCCGGGATTAGCAGGTAGTTGCAATGGTGCATATCTAGCCATGATTACGGGGATTAGCGGAAAGCCTAAGGCGAGGGGGACTATAGGAATAACCGAGGAAGAAGGAGTAACCGATGGGCTATGGATATGGGCATGAGGTGTGGAAGAGCTGCTCGGAGAAAGGGGCGATGAGCCAGAGGAATTCGGGGTGGATCGGACTAGAACTTTGACGGGGGTTGGCACAACAATTGGCTGAACTGCTTCAGGACTAACAAGGGTCTGGCAGTCTTTTTGTTTTTGCTACCTGATGATCTTCGGAATTAGATTCGGATTTCCAACAGCAGGTGGGTTATTGGGATCAGGATTTGATTGTGTATTACGTGTCAGTTTCTTAGGAGCCAGCTTCTAATATAACTTTGAAATATTTCTCAAAATATGCAACCTCGCAGGTCGGCCGATTAAAATTTGGTTTCTTCCTCTGTGAGGATGCAGATTGGTTGCATTGATTTATCTGAGGAAGTCCCCAGCGGAGTCGCCATTATGTTATCGCTCAGGTTGTCCCTAGGCTCCTATTAGGGATACGGCCGAGGTAACCACAAACCAATCTTCTGATTGCAGGGTTCTTAGTCCACCTGCAATCGGAGAGGGCTCTCTCCTTTAGATTCACCTTGTTGTCTAGATTCAACTTAGTTTGATGAATTTTAGGCTAGCTTTTTGCTTCAGGGATTGTTGACTTGATTGGAAGGAAGGTGGATTCTTGAGTAAAGAGCAAGTTGGGTGTTATAAGTTCTGACCATTGGGCATGGAGTCATAGATGAGCTGCGAGCGTTTTTGGTCACAAGGGGATACGAGGGGATGGCCACGCAGGATACAATACTCAGTCTGCTGAAAGTACGGAATGAATATCAGGGATGAAAGGCAAAAGAGAATCATTTCATCATGCTGACAAAGGGGAGAAGTGGATGAGTGGGATCCCGGAGCAATTAAGAATTCCAAAGACATGCACTCATATATGAAAGAAACAGGGTAAACCAGAGCATTTAAGAATTCTAGCTCATAACTGTTTTAGCAGAAAACATCAAAAAGTGCAGGAATTGAACTTAAGGTGTAACAAAACAAATCTTAAGCTATTCTTTTTTCCTGCAGCTTAGAAAGGCGGAAAGATGATAAAAACATAAAATAAACAGGGAGGAAGAACACTTATTGGATCATGCAAAGACACAGGAATTCCGTGATCATTCCTTGGCCAAGAGAAAACAACAAGTTGTTTCGCAATCCATGCTTTCAGCAATCTTTGATTATGGAAAAATATGACAGTTACAGTGCGAGTCTTTACTCAGAGAAAATGATGGAAAGAAGACTGACCAACAACTACTACCAACCAACCAACCCCTCACAATATCGCTTAGGGTGGTATTTATAAACAAAATATCGGAAAGACATCATTACAAGTGACATTGACAGGTCTGCTTAGAACTCTTCAAAAATCTAAATGTTGCTGGAATTAAATGCAAGTAAATCTTTTTTGGCTGTGCTGGGGGCAGCTGAATCGGAATAGGTGACGAGGTGGCCCTTGGGGACCAGATGCGGTGCTGCTGGAGGGAATGAGCTTCGGGGCTGCAGTTTAGCTTTGGTGCGAATTGAATGTGCAATTATTATGATTTGAGAGCTTCAAGTAGTTTCGCTCTCCTTCTGTGAATATGCTGGAAGATATTCAATTTTCTCTTGCTTTGGTCCGCTGCTCAAGATATTCTCTGATACACTTTTCCGCTACATTGATGGTTTCCGCCGTCGACTGATACTCTTTGACACGCTTGATGCATGCTGATTTGATCTGATACACTTTAAACTGTGTGACTGATCTGTTGCTGTCTTCAAACCGGATCCTTTGGCACGATTGAGCGATTTTCGGGCTCTTTTGGCGCGCATTGGGCTCGGTAATCAGAAGATTCCCTGAAGATTCCTCAAAATGGCCTATTTCCTGTAGCGATGCGCGAATAGCGCTTCGTGCTATTTGCACATCGGACGCTGCCTTCGTTTCTTGATCTGGAGCTCCGAAATGCGATTTTCTCCCTACGCGAAGCTTTTTCGGCTTTTCTGGCTGCTGACGTAAGCATGGCATCGGATGTACGGAGGATGACGTCAGATGTGGGTCCCTGGTACAGCGCGATGTGGTAAGATACTAGATGGACTGTGGTGAAGAGACTCCGATGCGATATCGCAATATCGCATCGGCGGGGAAGGAGGGGGATCATTGGGTTGGACTTTTGGCGCTTGCGAATGCCGATATGCGACATCGCGATATCGCATCAGCGGAGACGGAGAGGTGAATGGATTGGACACTCGGCGTTTATGACCGCCGATCGCCGATTTGGCAATATCGCATCAACGGGGGACGGATGGGCAATGTTTTGCATGAATGTGAGAGTGCGAGGTTGCGACGCTAAAACGGTTTTGAGGAGAAAAGGTAAGTAAGTGGGTGTGAAGGATTTTGAGGTTTCGGAAGGGGTCCGGCTACCTCGGGGGAACTTTATACTTTGGAATGAGTCCATAGTATCTGGAAGGTGGTTTTGGAGGTTGGGGTTCTTGCTTAGTTTCTGATAAAATGAACAATTCCCGGGAGTTGCTATGGTTATTTTTCAACCAGGGGGAGGGATATTACATAGGGGGATTTTACTTAATATTAATAGGGGGACGGGAAGAATAGGGAGCTAATTAATAATGTTAGTGGTTAACATGGAGATGGTAAGAAAGCGCTAAGTTCGGGAGAACTTAGGCTGTTACAAGGGGGAAAGGACCATACTTCGGGAGAAGATATGGAACGACTTTGAGTAAAGCAGATCTTTACTCAAGCTGGAGCTATGAAGATGATGAACTTAAGAGGTGTCAAGCAGATCTTGGCCTCTTTTGGGGATGTTAGTTAATGATTGGGGAAAACAGAGAAGGGGAGTTAGTTATACCTCATTTGAGCCTTTTTGCTTACAAATCCTTGCTGATTATGTTTCTACCTGATATGATACCTGAAAACTTGGAACTGGTTAGCAATTTCAACAGCCTCAGAACTACCTACCCAGCCTACTTGCCTAGCATTTTTTCTTCTTTTGTTTGGGGGTGCACTTAGACTTGCAAACCTGTCATACATTTTTCTTTTGATGCTTTCCTATCTACATACTACCCTTATTTCTTCCAGAGCCCAGATTAAGCTGTTGGGCTCTTCTATTTCTCTACCTATCTAAGAATCTGCCAAGATTAAACTGTTTGGACAGATTTACAATCTCTATATTCTAAAACATGAAATTTAAACCTAGGGAGACCAAGATTAAACTGTTTGGACCTCCCTTTAACTAAAAGTAGCGATACCGGGATAACTTTACAAAATTTGAAGGCAATCGAGTGAACTTGAAGTAGCCTTCTTCATGTGGAGACTGTTTGAGCAAATATGGAGCATTGCAACAAGCGAAGTATGACATATTTGGCCTGTGAAATGCCAATCATGAAAAATGAATACCTGCTGCAGCAGGAGCTAACACTTCCAATCCAATTGGTTTTCTCTGAAGCTTTCATATCAGCAGAGAAATCAAAACTACTTGAGGTGATTTCTTACTGCAATTCACTACTCAGTATTGTGCAAGTAGGTAAGGAAAAGAAATATATGAAGGTAAAATATTATACACCTAAGGAATGGGACTCCCTCGAAGTTGCAATGCCTTTCTTTGGCTTCAATTCTCCCATGGTCCACTAGCAATATTTATTGCAACAAGCTTTCATATAACGTATTCTCACTACTAACCACATCTCACTTACTATGACTAATTTTGTAGGCAACAACCTACCATTACATTCATTTTTTGGCACTTACCAGAAGGAGACATCAATCCCCTATGAAATAAAAGCACCAACTTGAAATGATTCATTGGCACCAACTATAAGGAGACACTAATACCCTTAGAAATGTAGCCACTAACCTCAAATGCTTCACTGAGTAATTTCTCTTCAACTATATTTCATAAATAGTTCTTATATTTGGATCCATTGTTTTACATTTACAATCTCGAATCCACTTCATTCTTCTCCTTTTTTCCTTTTACTTAGTATACTGCACAAAATCCTTGTACATTGCTTCTGCACTCCACCCCCTTGCTTTACCTTGACTACATTCCCACTTTATTGCACCAAATATCCACCACTTCCAAGTTTCACACTACATCACATCTCTCTCTTTGGCTCATTATACTTGACTATATCGTCAATTCATGGCAGGGTCGACATATAGTCCAAATAGTGGATTATTTCATTACTTGAAATCCAATCTGGATGACCTAGATTACTTTTAATATTTTCTTGGCTCCTCAGGGGATTACCTTTACATCCATGTGACATTTTTAATGTAACCAGGTTGTTAAAACATTTTAATATATATGTGTATTACCAATTCTAGCTCTAGGAGCTTTAATTTGTTTTAAATTTGAGTGACCACATGACCAAAGATCGAGACCATGTTCTTATAATGGTGATTTTCAATCATGAGCCTAATATCTCGGTCTTTAAATAATTTTTGCATAGTCGAACCACTGGATTGCTAGATACCTTTTAAACTTCACCACGAAACTTGGATCGATTTAGAATTTTGACCATATTTTTTATTTCATGCACATCCAAATTTAGGCTTAGGCTAGTTGTGCATACTTGCTTCAACACAAGAGGGGAAAATGGCCAAATATCTCCTTCTCACAATAGAACCTTGACCGCACCAAAGTTCACCCAAATTAATTGTCCACCAACTTTAATGTGCATTAATTGGGTCAATTTTAACAAACGATAGAGACTTTGCTATGCCTCCCCTCCCCCGCTTGTTTGAGCTTCAACGTGGGTCTCCACAATTTGTGGCATATGTTCTTTCCCATGATCGGCTCAAATCAAACAAATGAGAAGACACTTCGCCCCGCTTCCCTTGACTTTCCAGAATTTAATCAAGGGAGGTTCTAGAGTCTTTTATCATTTACTGCCATGTAGTGTGATCATCCTAGCTCAGCTGCCATGGCATCTGTGCTAATCAAGTGAGACCTACCACATCATCTCTCTACCACCAGTCATGTCAAGTCACTACCACATCACTTTCATGTTCCACTTAGAAAAGTGCCACATGGCCAACCAAAAATCCCAAATCCACCAACCATGTGTCCTCACCTCAGGGTGTCACGTCATTAGCCCACCACCTATCTCTACCATGTCATGTAGGCACCACTTTTTTCATTATATCACTCATTTGGTCGTGAGAAATTTTATTAAACTGAGTGGTTTGATGAGAAGATAAACACTAACTACAGACTTCTTTGTGACCAGGGGTTGTGACTGGAGGCCTTTTCCCTTTGCCCCTTGTTGTTGTTTGCACTTATTCCAATATACAATCTTATGTGCTACAGGTGGTCTTATAAACACTTGAGCACTTCTCTACATGCTCCCCATGATTAGGTGTTGTGACTAGTAGCCTTTCTGCTCCACCTTTCGCTGCCTGTTGGTTGTGTTCATCATTTGCAATAACATTTCTAGTTGGGCAGTATGATAAATGTTGCATTTCTTACTACCAATCTCCTTGGAAATCAGGCATTTTAATTAGCGGATTGATGGGTCATTGCATGTCGACCTGTTGTAGCAGCTACAACCACCATCCAAAATTTTTGCCTGCACCAATTTCGGAGCCTCCCTTGAAGAGTTTCACTTGATGACTACACACACTCGGGTTGTCTCCATGAACTTGTGTGAGTCTTCACATTCGCCTTGCTTGTGTATTGCATTCAAGTCCCTACATGTTGATGTCTAAGTCATGCTTGCGACCGTGTTGTGGTTATGCTCAAAGTCTTTGCTTCGTATGTGTTTGTTGTGTTCATCATGAAGGCATTTATCGCACTCACACACGGAGTCACATTCATTGTCACGCAAGCGTTGTCTCGATCAATGAACGATCAATCACGAGTGTCACGCTTGTTGCTTGCACTATCGGTCAGTCATGTTGAACATGTGTGTCTGGATGGTTCAGTAGTTTCGTCATCAAGTCATGCGAGTGTGTGTTCGTATGACCACCTATGCACCTTTCGATTGTTCACACACTTAGTCATTTTTTATGAATTTCTGATGACCAGACTCCTCATTGACAGACGGACCATCACCCCGCCTTCAACTCGATCGGCTGTCAACCAGAATAGTGCAAAAGCACCAAGCTAATCCTTCCAAGCTACGATGCCCGTAAGCAATCTCAATAAACTCTCATGCTGGCCTCCTGGATAGTCGGACCTCACAGTCACCCTGGGACTGACTCCCCTCAAAATTTGTGCAGAGGCCATTGACCTCATCCGTTCAACTGGCTGAGGAAATTGTGCTGATAGGCTGGACAGACACCAAGTGCCCGTCCCTATCTCCTTCAGAAAATTATGCAATTTTCCCAGTCAGTTATCTAGACAATCGATTGATTGTTCATCTCGGAAATTACGCAGTGCTCATGAGCAGGCCTTCCGCCGCCCATCAGCCAACTCAACTCGGAAATTGCACAGAGATGATCAGTAGGACGACCTCAATGCATTTTTCTCAACTAGAAGTTCCTAGCAGAAGATTGCCTTTTTCCTCTAGGAATTGCGCAGTTTTTACTGCCATTGACTGAGCAACCAACTACCAATTCCCTCTGGGAATTACACAGTTTTGGCTGTCAATGACCCCAGAAGCCAACTCACAATCACCTCTAGGAATTACATAGTTTTGGCTGCCAGTGACCCCAGCATCCAACTGGCAGTTCCCTCTGAGAATTGTGCAGTTTTGGCTACCAATGACCCAACAGCAAACTATTATTTCCCTCGGGGAATTGCACAGTTCTGGCTGCTGGTTTCCCACTCAGTTGCCCAGAAAAATGACGCAATCGATGCCTGCTAACCCTTCATACATCCCAGCCTGTTCCTCTGGAAAATTGCGCAAATCTGGTTGTCCAACCCCTGCTTACTGTTTGTTCCGGAAAATGCGCAGAGCACGTCTGCCTTGCCCTCTTGCACCCCGGACTGTCCCTCCCAAAATTTGCGCAATTTTGCCTCCTATGTGAGCTAGACATTTCAGATAGTCATTGTCGACTCAGATTGTTTGTCTCCATCCCTCAGTGACTCTTGCATAGTTTTCATCAGTACTTTCCTAGAGCCATCATCCCACATCACAGCCCTGCTACCTCTCCCAGTCACCTGCATCTGAATGATCATGTGTCACAGTAGACTAGGAGGTTTTGGATTTGATGTTGTCTCATCATGAGTGATTATAGGTATAGGTACACCAATAAACATGTCAAGATGATGAACGGGATGAACGAAGGGAGCACATGCAGATGGATAGGTTCACCAACAGATGGACAAACGAAGCATGTGAAGCGAACGAACACGACGAACATGCACCTTCGCAAAAAAGTGAGCCTATCAATCCTTCTAGCCTAAAAGCAGGGAACAACATGATAAAGCTTCATCAAGCGAACCAAGTACCGTCGAAGACTCTGTGCACTTTGCCAAGTGGAGGTAAAGATATGATACACCATGAAGACATCCATCACTTAGTAGAACTGTCGCTCGACATGCACTCTAGCAGCAACACGAATGTACCAGCATTGGCATGTCAAGTCATGTCCAGTCAAGTCATGAGTCATGTTGCCCACATCTCCACTATGGGCTTGTTGTCAATCAATGCAATGTAACATGGAAGTCCAAGAGACCCGCTTGATGAGCATAGAGTCATGTAAGTTGAAAATTCATGGAAGTTGAATGGTCATGAGGTTAGTTGAACAACCACAAGGGTCAGTTTCACCCTTGGCTATAAATACCCCCCTCATTTGTACACGAAGGGACTTTTCACCTCAGCTCCTCCCACATAGCTAAGAGGGTCTGTAGTATTTTCTTTGAGGAGTAAGTAGTGGCTCCAACGCCCCGCTGACAAGGTTATTGATGTATGGTGTAACGATGTCTCTTGGGAATTTTGCTTAATTCAGAATCCTATTAAAAGGCCAACACTTTTTCACACATGTATTATATTTGTTGTAAGACTGATATCTAACACTTATAATACATGTTGCTTTAACATGTGTTCTACATCTGAACTGATTCATTTTTTGTAATGCATAATCTATTAATGGAAATGTGTTTTATATGTTGTTAATGTTGTCCCGTCTGTGTGGACTACTCTGCGAGACATCAGACAGACCTTTCACATGAACCTTGCTGTAACAATTGTTGCACTCATTCGCACTAATCCATGATTGTTGTACGTGTTATCTTACCTTGTATGTTGTGACTGTCACATCCAAGTGGACTGCTCCACTGGAAGTTGTGTATGTCCTTTTGTGTTTTGTGTTCCTAGCCAAGTTGGGACCAATCCCTTTCAAATTGGAACTCACCTTCACCTTCTTCCCTTCATAGTGAAAGAACCATTGACACAAGTACACTTATACTCACCAGGCACATGAACCTCACTTCTTAAAGACAAAGCGAACCACTCTCCTATGTTGACAAGCAAGAGTTGAGGCAAATCCTTAAGACAATGGAAACCGGGCCATCATACCAGATGGGACTCCCACACCAAATGGTGTGAGGCCTAGTTGGCACTCCATACTAGGGTGATCCCATGAATGTTGGTAGGTCCAACATCGTTAACATTTCTAGTGCTAGAAGGAGGGCAATCAGTTGTACATGGCTAAAATTCTCGTCACACTCACTCATCAACCATCTAGTCAAGGCAGTAACTTGCACTCCCTCTCTCACAACTCAGCAATTGGTTACTCCTCATCTCCCAGAATTGAACACAGGATTTCATATCAACAACTTTGCTCCGTCCGTCCCATCACTCGCCAGTTCACGAAAGTAGTCGGACTTATCCCAAACATACAGTATCTTCCACACACATCTAAGAAGCCAAAAGCCACTCCCACAAGGGTTGTTGTATCATCAGTGGAAGAAGCAGTCCTTGCTACTCTTGAAGGTTTGGAAGAAGCTATTAAAGATGGAGAGGAATATTCAATCTTCTTTGAAGACAAACAAGGCACTCTTGTGGTCTTGGGATCGAAATCCGGTATAGGAGGCAGAGGGGAAGGCAACGAAGGAGGTGGAGGTGGAGACGAACCGACAAACTCAGATCTGGAACCATCAGGTTCTGAAGGAGAGGAAGAAGATCAAGAGGATGAAGAGATGGCTAACCCAAATCTTGAATGGATGACTCAGGGACCATTCGCTCTCCCAGTTGTTCTGCACAATATGCCTGAGAGAGGAGAGAGAATGAACATCAAGTTCAACCTTGACAGTGCGGTGAAGGCAGAAGACAACTTAGACAACTTCTACCTACAGCTGCAGACCCTTGAGGTATGTTATGGCAATGTAACATGTAGATTGTTTTCATGTACCTTGGATCGCTACATAACTGCTTGGTATCACAACCTTCCACCGAACTCCATATAGAACTAAGGTTCTTTCAAATGTATGTTCCTTGAAAATTTTGTTGATGACAAGACCCCAGCCATGCTACTCAAAGAATTAGGAAGCCTCAAGATGGAGGGAAAAGAGAAAGTGAAAGATTTCAATCAGAGATTTACATGTATTTTGAACAAGTTTGCAGCAGACACCAAACCTCATGACTCCATCACTGTCGACTATTACATGTCTGCACTGCCAACCACCATTGCACAGTTCGTCAAGCAAGCTGCGAAGCCAACACTTTTAGAAAGTTGCGAAGAGACTATTGCTATTAAGAAAGACCTGAGTTCCATTGGAGTCATCAAGGATGATGAATATACAAAAGACTCCAAGGATGCGAGTAGAAAGCCCCAAGCAATGACGAGCAAGGGTAGAGACAAGGAAGAAACTAATATTGAGACCCTCACTCGCCTTGTCAAGAACTTGACCACCGAAATGTCTGAACTCAAGAAACGGAAGACGAACACATTCGCAAGAAACCATCCGCCCAGACAGAGACAGGCAAGCAGTTCATCAACCGACTCATCAAGCAACAATCGATTTGGTTCAAAATTTGCGCAGAAGCCTATGTTCCAAATCGATCAATGTGTTGATCCTAATTTATGTTCCTTCCATGAAGAATTTCATCCCGAGAACTCTTGTTCAGATTGTAAGCGAGTTGTTACTTCTGTCTGTAGTCATATGCTCGATGCAGATGGTGACATATAGGAGCAGCCGGATGACACAAATTATAACAAAGAGGTTGCACATGATGAAGCACCAAGCTCTGGGCATGTGGTGAATGCATATAAGTGCTCACAAGTAGTCTCGAAGATGAACACCGAGAAGTAGCCCCAAAAGAAAAATGATCATTTCCATCTTAGGAGTAAGGGGGTTCCCCCTACACTTGTGGAGATGCAAGAGAAAGTGAGACAGGTGATATAGAAGGCCGATTCATCAGCTGCCTCAAAGCAACAAACACAAAGCAAGTCCAGGAAGACAGTAGTGGATAAGAGTACATCCATAGGCAGCAACAAGTTGCAGAACACTCAACTGGACAACATGAACATCTGTTCCACCCGGACACCTCGGTGAGTCTACCACCTCTAGATTACAACATAGTTGATGACATGAAGAAAACTTGAGCAAACATCAGTTTGTTCGAGTTAGCAAAGTCTATAGTCAATGAGATATCCTGCTACGCACATTAGGACAAACAACAATAGACAGCATGACTCTACCAGTAAGGGAGCATGCACACTTCACGGATCACTATCCACTGTGCTCAATACACTTTGGATGGAAGAAGCAAACTCAGGTTGCCCCCATTCATGCTTTCATTCGAAGTTTTCAACTACAATGTCCACAAATACTTGGTTGATTCTAGCCCGGTAGCCAATGTCATGCCACTCTCCATTACTAAGAAGATCAATGCACGATGGAGTAAAAAGTCTGCCAGAATCATCCAACATGACAGAACATCAGTGCAAACCATTGGTGAACTATGAGACATGATCATCCTACTATCCCATGATAGTTGAGTCAACTAGTGCATCAATATAGTAATTGTGGACATACGGAAGCATATGTCTGTTGCTCAGTAGAGACTGGTCCAACAAGCTAGATGGATACTTTGCTACAGACTGGTCTCACATGTGGCTTTTGTACAAGGGCAGATGCAACCAAATCCGGGTGTTATCCGAGAGGTATATAAAACACAATGTCACTCCCCTTAACGGCGAGAACGAATCATTGGCCTTCGCAGAACTCATGTTTGGCAACTACCTCTTGGAAAATACATTGGAGTGTTATCATGTACAACCAGCTCCAACCTCATCAGACAAGCAGTTGGGACTCCTTCCTCACCCAATTAATGATAATGAAACTTGTACAGTTTGTTTTTTCGATACTAGTAGTAGTAACAACAACGACGATAGCAGCAATACCAGTACGCCAAACGGTCCATTCACAGACAAGCTTTGTACCATAAGCCTTGACAACTCAAGAACACATGATGCCTCAAGGACCGAGTGTATCTCAATAATCTGAAACAATGAAACTGGCATAATTTCAAGTTTTTTGAAGTTTGAGGTCACAAATAATGATGTTGAAGCACTCGTGTTGAACACACGAAGGACCAACACTTTGAACGAATAGAGCAACTTGGGAATCCACCATGATCTGAAGATGGCTAATCTAGGTACAAGTTACACACTGCAACAACAATCAGTCGTTGACCACTTGATCGAATAATACCAGGATGGGTCTGCATGAGTAGATGATGACATGAGTACTTACTACATGTGAACAATCCAACATGAGATTCTAGGTAAAGGAGAAGACAAGCCATTACAGCAAAGAATAGGTAACACATACATGTTGTTTGCCCTCCTTTCACCGAAAAGATTAACTAACATTTTAAATGTTTGGATTACTTGTAAAGTTCGTCATCGTACTTGGTTTTCTGATTTAAATCCTGCACGTAAGAGTTCTGGGAAGACTTGCTCACACATTGACTTCAGAAAGTTAAGCCCTTCCTAGAATAAAAACAATTACCCCATGCAATCATCTAAGCCCATGTTGCACAGAGTACCTAAAACAATGGTGTTGTCCTCACTTGAAGGTCTTAAAGAATTCCACCAGGTTTCGGTAGCGGAGCACGGTGGATCGGCACTGGTCCACGAGAAACTTGGCTCACACACATATCATTTGCAATCACTTGGCAAGATGATTGATAATCTTCCTGTCAATGGCCAAGTCCTCAAACACTAGTTTTAGTAGGTCAAGCCACTCCCGTTCCATGTACATAGGCTGCTTGCTGCTCGTTGTTTCATTTGGTTTGTTTTTCTTATTATCTTTTCTTTCGATTTGTTTGATTCTACTTACTATTTTTGTTCACATTCAGTTTGTTTGTTTGATATATTACTATTTTTGTTTCCGGAAATAAGTGCTTCCAACTCCTACGTTCTGGATTTTGAATAGAGTATGTGGCTGAAATTTGAAGAGACTTGTGACACTACAACACTTGGCCAATCTTGTGTCCATTTTCTCTGTTGTTGGTGACAACCTTCGGTCAATAAAGTCCTGATGGAAAACACGAACCATCTATAAGGGAAGCTTTAGTCCAACCATGAACCTCTGTCCACACTGGGAAGCCCCATGCCTGTATTCAGCCTTCTACTCTGTGTGTTTAAGCTAATCCAACTAGTAGAAATGGAGAAGGGGAAAGATCTAAATGAGCAAACCTATGTGAGAGGTCTTACATGCTTCTCTGAAGGAACAACCTATTCTCATCTCAATAAGTTGGGATCCCTCTTCCACCTCAAAAATATATAAGTGCCTATGCACAGTCCTCTTAAAAAAATACAAAGGCAAAAGAAGAGAAAGGCTTCCTGTGCAAAGAGGTGAAGCATACAACTCCACCCGGGTACTGATCAAGATCGCTGGGAATGGAGAAATGTGTGTCTTCCTGCGTGACTCTGTCAGGGTACTGTACATGCCTTCTAGCAGTGGAGCAACACTAGAGATGAAAACTTATACTCTGAAAATCTTCAACTTGCGAACTAAACTTCCCTTCAAGGATTCGAAACACTAAGATCTAAGCTGAATTTTTTATTTGACTGAGTTGGCAAAGGGTGAACCATGTATGTCCATGGGGTAAGTGAGGAAACTGAAGTAACCTGCATAACGATTCAATACCCCTCAAAAGAACGAGGCCTAATGCTAGCAATGAACCAAAACAGAGAAGCTAGAGTTCTACCAGTGTGTCGCCAAGTGTTGTAGTGGCTAAAACCACCCTCCAAAATTTTGGCATGCACCAATTTCGAAGCCTCCCTTGAAGAGTTTCACTTGATGACTGCACACACTCGGATTTACTCTGTGAGCTCATGTGAGTCTTCACATTCTCCTTCCTTGTTTATTGCATTCAAGTCCCTGCATGTTGATGTCTAAATCATGCTTGCGACCGTGTCTTGGTAATGCTCAAAGTTTTTGCTTCGCATGTGCTTGTTATGTTCACCATGAAAGCATTTATCGCACTCACACATGGAGTCACATTCGTTTTCACATAAGCATCATCTCGATCAATGAACAATCAATCACGAGTTTTGTGCTTGTCGCTTGCACCATCGGTCAGTCATGTTGAACACGTGTGTCTAGATGGTTCGGTCGTTTCGTCATCAAGTCATGCGTGTGTGTGTTCATATGACCACCTATGCACCTTCTGACTGTTCACACACTTATTCATTTTTGTTGAAGTTCTGACCACCAGACTCCTCATTGATAGCCAAACCATCACCCGCCTTTGACTTGACCTACTGTCAAACAGAACAACGCAAAAACACCAAGCTAGTCCTTCCAAGCTACACTGCCCGCAAGCAATGTCAATCAACTCTCATGCTAGCCTCCCAAATAGTCCAACCTAACAATCACCCCGGGACTGACTCCCCTCAAAATTTGAGGAGAGGCCATTGACCTCACCCATTCAACTGATTGAGGAAATTGCACAAACATGCTAAACAAACACCAAGTGCCCATCCTTGTCTCCTTTAGAAAATTGTACAGTTTTCCAAATCAGTCATAGGGATAGTCAACCGATTATTCATCTTAAAAATTGTGCAGTGCTCATGAGCGGGCCTTCTGCTACCCATCAGTCGACTCAACTCAAAAATTGTGCAAAGATGATCAACAGGCTGGCCTCAGTGAGGTTTCCCAGCCAGCAGTAGACTGCATGTTCCCTCCAGGAATTGTGCAATTTCTGTTGTTAGTGACTGAGCAACCAACTACTAGTTCCCTCTAGGAATTGCACAGTTTTGGCTGTCGGTGACCCTGACAGCCAACTGGCAGTCCCCTCTGGCAATTGTGTAGTTTTAGCTACCAGTGACCCGAGAAACCAACTGGCAGTTCCCTCTGGGAATTGCGCAGTTTTGGCTTCCAGTGACCCAACAGCCAACTGGAAGTTCCCTCTGGGAATTGCGCAGTTCTGGCTACCAGTCTCCCAAGCAGTTCCCCAGAAATACTACACAATCCCTGCCTACTAACCCTTCATGTAGCCCAGCCCGTTCCTTTGGAAAATTGTGCAAATATGGTTGTCCAACCCCTGCTGACTATTCGTTCCGGAAAATGCATAGAGCGTGCCTGCCCTGCCCTCCTGTAGCCTGGACTGTCCCTCCTAAAATTTACACAATTTTACCTCCGAGCTGAGCCAAACCTTGTAGACAATCACTGCCGACTCAGAATGTCTATCTCCATTCCTCGGTGACTCTTACACAATTTTCATCAGTAGTTGCCCAAAGCCATCATCCAGGGACCAGCATCATAGCCTTGTTGCCTCTCCCAATCACCTGCATTCGAATGATCATGTGTCACGGTAGAATATGAGGTTTTCGATTTGATGTTGTCTCGTCATGAGTTATTGCAGATACTGGTACACCAACAAACATGTCAAGATGACAAACCGGATGAATGAAGGGAGCACATACAGATGGACAAGTTCACCGACGGATGAACGCACAAAGCATGCGAAGCAGACGTAGACGACGAACATGCACCTTTGTGAACAAGTGAGCCTGTCAAGCTTTCCAGCCTGAAAGCAAGGAACAACATGCTAAAGCTTCATTAAGTGAACCAAGGACCATCGAAGACTCCGTGCACTTCACCATGCGGAGGTAAAGCTATGATACACCATGAAGACATCCATCACTAAGCAACATTGTAGCTCGATAATGCACTCCAGAAGCAGCACGAATGTACCAACATTGTCATGTCAAGTCATGTCAATCAATGTGATGTAACGTGGAAGTCCAAGAGATCCACTTTTTGAACATAGAGTCATGTAAGTCGAACAGTCATGAGGGTAGTCGAACAGCCAGAAGGGTTAGTTTCACCCTTGGCTATAAATACCCTTGTCATTTGTACATAAAGGGACTTTTCACCTCAACTCCTCCCACATAGCCAAGAGAGTGTAATATTTTCTTTGAGGAGTAAGAAGTGGCTCCAACGCCCTGCTGACGGGGTTAGTGATGTATGGTGTAATGATGTGTCTTGGAACTTTTGCTTAACTCAGAAGCCTATTAAGAGGCCATCACGTTTTCACACATGTATTTTATTTGTTGTAAGACTGATCTTTAACACTTGTAATGCATGTTGCTTTAACCTGTGTTCTACATCTAAACTAATTCATTTGTTGTAATGCATAATCTATTAATGGAAATGTGTTGTATATGTTATTAATGTTGTCTCGTCCATGTCGACTACTCTGCCAGACATCAGACAGACCTTTCACATGAACCTTGTTGTAACAACCATTGCACTCATTTAGACTGATCTGTGAGTGTTGTACATGTTACCTCACCTTGTATGTTGTGATTGTCACATCCGAGTGGACTGCTCTGCTGGAAGTTGTGTATGTCCTTTTGTGTTGTTTATTCCTATTCAAGTTGGGACTAATCCCTTTCAACCTGGAACTCACCTTCACCTTCTTCCCTTCACAGTGAAAGAACCATTAACACAAGTACACTTACACTCACTAGGCATGCGAACATCACTTCTCGAAGACAAAGCAACCCACTCTCCTGTGCTGACAAGCGAGAGTTGAGGCAAATCATTAAGACAATGGCAATCGAGCCATCATACTAGATGGGACTCGTCAACACGGCCATTAGAATATTCCTCCTAAGATTTCGCCTTTCCATTGTTGATCCGACAAGGTGGCGCCCTTGCAAAACCCCGAGCCTTTGGAACCATGATTGAACTTCAATGCTTCAAACTTTGATTTTTCTTCTTTCCCTGGGTTTACACTAAGTGCCATATAACATTGGAATGGTATTCAAGAGGGTTATCCAACTAAGCACTTCTCTTGTGCTTTTGAATAATTTATTGCAATTAAAATTATCTTTGAAGATAGGCTACTCATAAAACAACCAAGTCAGCATAAGCTTAATAGAAACAACCAATAAAACATAAGAATCATCAAGCTCCCCCTCAACTTTACATTAATAATTGTAGTTGACATCATGGAAACATATTTGCAACAAAAATACTACTAAAGTGTCCATATGCTCTCATCAGTAGAAAAATCCCTAGTGCATCACCAATCCAACATGAAACTTTGATCGACCTGGCACTTTGACCATATTTTTAATTTCATGCACATCCAAATCTGGGCTTAGGCTAGTTTTGCATGCTTTCTTAACCTATGGAGGGGAAATGGTCAAATATCTCCTTCTCACAACAAAACCATGACCATACCAAATTTCACCCAAGTTAAGTACCCATCAACTTTACTATGTGTTAGTTAAGCCAATTATGACCAACATAATAGACTTCCCTATGCCTCCCCTCCCCCGCATGTTCGAGCTTCAATGGGGGTCCACAATTTTTGCATATGTGATTTACATGACCCCTAACTTTTTGGTTCATGCCCCATGATCCGATAACCATTTCAAATCTAACGAAAAAGGAGACAGTTCATGCCCCCCCCCCCCAAATTTCTAGAATTTAATGAAGGGAGGATCTAAAGTCTTTTATTGTTTGTTGCCATGCAATGTGATCATCCTAACTTAGTTTCTATGTCATTTGGGCTAACCAACTGAGACTTGGCACAACATTTCTCTGCCACTAGTCATGCACCTTCACTGCCACATCTCTTCCATGTACCACTAAAAAAGGGCTACATGGCCACCTAGAAATACCAAGTCCACCTGACATGTGTCCTCACCTCAGGGTGTCAAGTCATTGGGCCGCCACTTGTGTCATACTACCATGTTTCTACCATGTCATCTAGGTGTTGTGTGTGTCAATCTACCACTTATTCGGTTGTGATAAAGTTATTTAAATTGGGTGGTCTGATGAGTGGCTAAACCCTAATTGCAGACTTCCTTGTAACTAGGGGTTATGAATAGCAACCTTATTTCTCTACCCCTTGTTGTTTATTGCACTCATTCCCGTAGATGGGATTTTTTTCTACAAGTGGTTAGATAAAAAACTAGGCACTTCTCGACATGCTCGACATGATTAGGTGTTGTGACTAGTAGCCTTTCCACTCCACCTTTTGCCACTCTTCAGTCATTTTCATCATTTAAAATAACATATCTAGTTGGGTGGTCTGATAGAAACTCGAGTGCTTACCGCCAGGCTTCTTGGCAATCAGAAATTGTGACGAGTGCCTTGATGGGTCACTTCCCATTGGCCATTAGAATATTCCTCTTGATCTTTTTCCTTCCACTGTCAATTAGTCTTAATCTGACGAGTTGGGGCCCTTATGGAACCTCGAGCCTTTGGAACCATGATTGAACTTCAACACTTCAAACTCTTATTTTTTCTCATCCCTTGGGGTTTAGGCTAAGTTCCATATATTATTGGAAAGGTATTCAAGATGGTTATCCAAGTAAGAACTTTTCTTTCACTTTTGAATAATTTATTGCAAACAAAATTATCTTCAAAGAGAGGCTACTTATAAAACAACTAAGTCAGCATAAGCATAATAAAAACAACCAAGAAAACATAAGCATCATGCATGACAACTCAATCAGATCCCCCTGAACTTGTCATCAATGACGACAGTTGACATCAATGACAAAATATGTGCAACAAAAAGACTATTGAAGTGTCCATATGCTCTTGACAGTAGAAAAATACATAATACATTAACAATCCACCACAAAACTTAGATTGATCTGGAAATTTGACTTAGGATTAGGTGAGTTGTGCATTCTTGCTTCAAGGGGAAAATGGCCAAATATATCCTTCGCACAACATAACTGTGGCTATACCAAATCTCACCAAGTTTAATTGTCAACCAACTTTAATGTGTGTTAATTGAGCCAACTATGATCAACGATAGAGACTTCTCTATGCCTCCCCTCCCCCGCATGTTCAATCTTCAACAAGGGGATCTATAATTTGTCGCATATGTGATTTACATGACCCCCCAACATTTTGGTGCACATCCCATGATCCCATGATCAACTTAAATCCAACGACAGAGAAGAAACTTCGCCTCCCTTCCCCTGACTTTCCAAGATTTAATGAAGGGAGGATTTGAAGTATTTTGTCATTTACTAGCATGCAATGTGATCATCCAAGCTCAACTTCCATGTCATACATGCTAACCAACGAAGACCTGCCACATCATCTCTCTTCCACCAATCATGCCATATCATTGCCACATCACTTCCATGTGCTACTCATAAAAGGGGCACATGGCCACCCAAAAATCCCAATTCCACCTACCATGTGTGCTCACCTCAGGGTGTTAGGTCATTGGTCTGCCACCTATGTCATCCTAACATGTCTCTACCATTTCATCTAGATGCCACCTATGTCATCCTACCCCTTATTTGATTGTGAGCAAGTTATTTAAAGTGGGTGGGCCTATGAACACCTAAAGACTAATTGCAAACTTCCTTGTGACTAAGGGTATTTACTAGCAGACTCATCACTCTGCCCTTATTGTTTGTTGCATTCATTCCAATATATGGGCTTATGTACTATAGGTAGTCTGATAAACACTTGTGCACTTATCGACATGCTCCCCATGATTAGGTGTTGTGAGTAGCCTTTTCGTTCCACCTTTCGCCACTCAGCATCCATGTTCATCATTTGCAACAAGATATCTAATTGGTCGGTCTGATAGACGCTCGAGAACTTAACGTAAGTCTCCTTGGCGATCAAGCTTTGTGACCAAAGACTTGATGGGTCACTACCCATCGACCATTGGAATATTCCTCTTGATATTTCACCTTTAATTGTTAATTAGCGCCAATCCGATGAAGTGGGGCCCTTATAGAACCCTGAGCCTTTGGAACCATGATAGAAATTCAACACTTCAAACTCTGATTTTTCCTCATCACTTGGGGATTAGGCTAAGTTCCATATACCATTGGAAAGGTATCCAATAGGGTTATCCAACTAAGCACTTTTCTTTTGCGTTTGAATAATTTATTGCAAACAAAATTATCTTCAAAGTTAGGATACTCATAAAACAACCAAGTCGGCAAAGCTTAATAGAAACAACCAAGTAAACATAAGCATCATGTATGACATCTCAACAAGCTCCCCCTGAACTTGACATCAATGATGACAGTTGACATCAATGGCAACATATGTGCAACAAAAGGACTATTGAAGTGTCCATATTATCTCGATAGTAGGAAAATCCCTAGTACATTACCAATTCACCAAACCAAACCTATTAAAGCATTGTTTACAATTCTTGTCATTTACAAGCATTTGATTTCAATGTGAAAACTTGTAATTCTACTTAATATGATTGTGTAGAACACTATGAGTTGACATGTATTTTGGGGCTTTAGTGCATGCCCAATCATTAAATGGATTTCAAGTATGTGCGCTTTACTTTCAAAGTTGTGTGATTAGAATAAGATTTGTTTTATGCTTCTTTAATTTACTCTTTTGAATTTTAAGCCTTACCTTTTGCTATATTAGCACATAAGCCTTAGCTTAATGTGACAAATTAACCTAGTCTAACTTTCTACATATTTTAATGTTCTTATAAGTTTACTAACACCTAGATTGATTGATTTAAATATCATGTCCTAATATATGCCCTAGGTTACCGACATTTTTGCCATCATTGTCGAGGAAGCCCATATTGAGTTTCAACTAGATTTGAAATTTTCTTAAAAGTTTTACAGTTCACAATATAAACATTTGGGACCTAGAGGAGTGAAGGAAATTAGATGAGAGGTGAGAACCTACACATTCACTCGTGCATTCACTTTAGTTGAGTCTTGGTAATTCCAAGTCATGTTTATAGTTGTTTTCTTAAATTACATTTAATTTTACTTATGTTAATATGTGCATAGACTTAGACATCAAAGAGGTAGGTATATAAAGCAAAAGCACCCCCCCTCCCCCCCTGCACTACTAATTAACCTTCAGTGGTACTAGGAACATCAAAAGAATTATAGGAATAGGTCACACCCAGTGTTGGAAGAATAACCATTGAGAAAATAGAGAAAAACTATATGAAGGAAACAGGTTTTCACTTGTGAAAAGACAAGTGCTATTGGCACATAAAACTAAACAAAAAAATCTTAAATTTAGTGAGCCAATCTCTCAACTAATCTTTGAAGAACCAAAACCATCTAAAGAAGAAAAACCTGAATTAACTAGTGAACCATTAGAAGGTGATTTTGGTTGGAATGAGACTTGTCAAACTTGTTTGAAGGAGAAATGGCAAATGAAAACAAAGAATGAGAATGCAGAGAAAGAGAAGAACAAGAAGGAAAAGAAAGAGAATGAGAATGAGAAATGTTTGAAAGAGAAAGAGAATGATGAGAAGAATGAAGAATTGAATCGAAAATAGAAAGAAAGCTAAGGTGAACAATGATGAAAGAGGATCAAATGTAGGAGGAAGAAAAGCTAGAGTTGAAGAAGAAGAAGACCAAGAAGATGAAACTAATTTTAGGTTTCCCATTTTGGATGCACCAATAATATTTGGAATAGAGGTAAAAATGAAGAACAATCCTCCTTTTCTTCTTCCAATATTCTATGGTATGCCTACCAAGCACCTTGATGCTTTCATTTTTGAATTTGATATTTTATGTTGTACATATAGAAGTGATCCTTAGAAACTTCATTTATCCCTTGCTACTTTGAAAGGTTTTTCATTAAAATGTTTGGGATGATATGAGAAAAAGTATTCTTAAGAAAATATATATTGGGATTATATGAGAAAAACATTCCTGAGAAAATATCAACCTTATTGTAGATCATGAAACTCCAAAGAATACATTTTTAGGATGAGTCAACAAGAGGATAAAAGTTTAGGAGATTACTTGGAGATATTTACATAAACTACAAAAGTCAAAACAAAGTAATCTAAGTCCTTCATTTACCTGAACAATCTTCTTAAAAATAATTTGGGATGAAAAGATAGATGTCCCTAATCTTATGGGGGAAAGTGATATTTATGGAATACCATATGACCAAATTATTAAATTATGCAAGAAAAAAATCTAAAGGGAGAACCGAATCAAGTTAGGGACAATGAGATGTTCACTTAAAGGTGACTAAATTAGCCTCTCGAGGAATTACAAGGTAGAACTTAGAAAATGTTAGAAAGATTCAAAATTTACCTCTTAAATACTCTTGGTTCTTGAATTGACACACTAAAAGCTAAAAAGAGGCAAGAAGAACAAAGTGAAGTATTATGTGTGTGTATGCTTTCACAGTTAGTCGTCATAATGGTTGTCAGTATTTTTGGAGTTTTAACTATGTGTGGATTTTCGATTGTTCAACATTTCGGGTGGACTCACTACCCATAGTCAGAGACAAAAGAAAATGTTGATTGAATTGGAAAAAGTGTGCCTCGAGAATTATATAGGCAAGATAGGTATCCTCAACGTTAATATTAACGTTAAAATTTACTAGATTGGTTGGTAAATATTTTTTTACCAATATTAGAGATTAGATAAAAATGTATGTTAAAATAAAATAGATAGATTAAAATAAATGGATGTTTAATTAAAAAAATAAAATTAGAGCAAAATTGGAGATAAACATTGATAAATGTTTAAAATGTAGATATATGTTGAAATATAACTTTATAATAAGAAAATATTAAATAAATGTTAAAATGGATAAACATTATAATAAAGAAAATATTAAAATTAAAGAAATGAACTTTGAGCAAAATTAGATATATAGATAAACAATAAAAGTAAATGAACATGAAAATATTAAATTAGATATGAATAATGAGTCATTAAACTAATATATGGATTTATTGATATATTTAATGAATAAGTTAGGTAATCAAGGTTTATCTTTGACAAGAAAGGCATGAAAATAATAATAATAATAATAAAGAATATTAAAAACATAATTAATTAATATTAAAAGGATTACAAATGAATACTAAATTTACAAAGTACTGAAAACTAAATATTTTTCATAAAATGTTACAACAGAGAAATTTATTTATATAAAAAGGCGAAGTGAGTTACTAATTAGATTATTCAAAGATTATTTTTTTTATTTTAATATTGTTAATTAAAGGATTTGAGAATAAATAAAGAATAAAATTATTAAGAAGGGAAAGAACTGAATAATTGAACCAGGGAATTTAAAATAATAAATAAATAAATAAGGGAATTTTAAATTAATAAACAAGTAATAGAGTTAAATATATATTTTTATATTTTATGGTTCTAATCATTGAATAAGAAAATTAGAATATAAGCATCTATGTCACGATTATTACAACATAAAAATTATTAAATAAAATAAATATCATAGTTGATTAAACTTTTAAAAAGAGGGTTAAAATATAAGAGGTTGGGAGGGGGTTAGCCAATGACTAAGTTTATGAATAAGGGATTACCATTAATGGTTGAGTTTGTAGCCATCTTCTCAATTAAAGTTATTAGGTTTTTTTTGTTTTTTTGTTTTTATCTCAAGAGCCTCTCGAATCACATGGTGGGATGGAAGGGGGAAAGGGCCAAGATCTTAGTTTGATCAAAGTTGATGAGATGCTTGGTGTTGAAGGAGTGTTTTGCTAATGCAAATTGTAGGACCCGGTTGTGAGTCATATCTGTTTTGTGTTCCTTTATTCGAGCTTTGCAAGACCTACTAGCTTAACCAATATAAGATTTGCCACATGAACAAGGAATAAGGTAGAATTTGGGGCCAAGCAAAGGATCCATCTTGTCTTTAGGAGATTTGAATAGATATTTAAGGGTATTATATGGTTTGAAAACAATTTTAATGTTCTTTTTAGCTAAAAGTTGTGAAATATTATCATTGGTGCCTTTTATATATGGAAGGGATAGGAGAGCTCTAAGCAGAGGAAGGGGGGCTTTGGAAAGGTGTGATTGAGCTTATGTATAATCTTTATTGGTTTGGGAAGAGGAATAATCATTCTTTATAAGGTTGTTGGTGAGGTGAGCTTTCTCAAGCGACAAGAATTGAGGATCTGAAATTCTTAGTGCTCTATTGAAAAGGGTATTTACAACAATAGACTTGTGAGTGGGGTTATGTTGAGAGTTTACATGGAGGTATCGGTCAATGTGAGTTTTTTTCCTATACACTTGAAAGGAGAGGGAACCATTAGATTGTCAAGTGACATGGACATCCAGAAAGGGAATGTAAGAGTGTTCCTCTAACTCCATGGTAAATTAGATATGAAAAGAGAGGATATTGAGGTAGTTAAGGAAGGCATGAAGAGGAGGAAGCTCATGTGGCCAAACCACAAAAATGTCATCAATGAATTGATACCAATGTTTTTGTTTTTGAGGCCATGAATTAAGGGCTAAGTCCTCGAAATTCTCCACGAAGATATTAGTTACAATAGGAGACAAGTAAGATGCCATTGTTGTGCCTTAAATTTGTTCATAGCAAGTGCCTTTAAAGGAAAAGAAGGTATAGGTTAGACATATTTTAATGAGATTGAGAGTTAAGGCATCCACAAGTTTCAAGATCAGATCAAGGGTTTCAAGAACAAGGATTTTTGTGAAAAAAGGACACGACATCAAAGCTAAACATGGTGTCATTAGGGTAAAGATAGATGGTCATGGCTTGTTGAATGAAGAGGGAAGAATCCTTATTAAAGGAATTAGAGGAACCAACAAAGGGTTGGTGTTTATCATTAAGGAATCATGAAAGGGCATGGGTAGGAGCACCAATGGAACTCATTATAAGTCTTAATGGAATGTCCTTTTATGAATCTTAGGTTGAACATAGATTCTCGAGGTCATCAAGATATGAGGGATGGGATACTTTTGAATAAGCAGATCAATGGATGAGGCTTTGATGGCTTTAGTGACAAGGTTAGTGACAACATTAATGAGATTTTTAGAGAGATGCTTATAACAAGATGAGGAAAGGAGGTCAAGAATCTTTCCTTCGTGTTCGGACACATTCATAATAATAGTGGTATTCCCTTTATCTGCTTTAAGGATTAAAATATCAGGATTATTGTATAGTTCATTTTATTTTTTAATATCTAGTTGAATCGGCAACGACGATGGTATTTTACTCACGTTACATGGGATCGAATCCCACTGACTGCCACTATAATAGCTAGGAGGAACTGCCCAGCTCTCCAGGAATGGCCCCTCAGCTCACTCATCATATGGGTGAGGTGATAGGGAGAGGCTTGAGTCCCTTCCCTACCTTTCTAAGTTGAATGAGTAGTTGAGTTAAACCTTCTATGTATGTTCGATATCTAGTTCTCAAGCTTCTAAGGTGAATCTCTATCAAGATGAAGTGATAAGATTGTTGATAGGGTAATATGAGACTTGAACCTATGACCTGCATAGTGGCACGAACGACTTAGCAGACCATTCGCCGACCACGAGATCAAACCCCTGCGGGCGATTATTGTATAGTTCATTAATGGTGAGGAACTAAACTTTTGAAATGTTAGGTCTCAAGTGTTTTGTGTGCTTAAGAATCCTAAAGCATTCTTGTCTTACCTCTTCCACTTCATGATGGTAAATTCTTAGAAATGGATTTAATGGCAAACATAATGTCTTCCACCGAGATTTTATTGGGGGAAACTGCATAATTAAAGCCCTTATGAGGAAGCTTAAGAGTTGGGGGTAAAGGCGTATGAAGGTTAAATTTACCATAATTGAAGCAAGTTTTATTGAAGAATATGCAGAAATTAGGATGTAGATTCAACATTACTCATGAAATTTACTAAATCACAACACTTGAAGCTACTTTACTCATCTACAGAAGTCAATTCACCATCTAAAAGAAAAATTGTTGACATGAAAAAGGAAATATCGCACATGCAAAAATATTTATCTAGGGGAAATCAACTGCACAAAACCCTTACTATCTATATTGCATTAACCAGAGAATTGAGAAGAAATACAATGCTTGCTCAAGCCTAAGAACACCCTGTAGCTATATAGTCTATTCCTTTTCTTAACTGACTGATCTTGGCCCAACACTTAGCCAATTTCAAGCCTTCCCAAGCTCCTATTTCCTTGTGTTGTTCCCTTAGGAAATTGCCCATATTTTTTAGAAATTTTACACCAAGGAATTGTGCAATAACCTTAGGTCAATATATGACTGCATGCGCCACTTGTACACATGGGAATATGCTACAACTTATAGTACACCACCTCAAAATCTCCATCTCAACTGGGTAACTTGAATTCTTTGCATGCAACAATTATTTTGGGTTGATTGATCAGTTAACTGGTTGATCACTGAGTGTGGTTGAAGTTACACATCTACAACTTGACTTCCACTGGTTCTTCTAACAGTCAGAACTAGTTAAACTGAAAATAACTCAAATTAACTGAAATAGAATGTTACAAATTAGCAATCAATCATGTCGAACTAAACTCAAGTGTCTCCAACTCGAATTTACTGAGTTAACTGAGTGACATGAGCCATGTCACCTCAGTTAACTACCTCCAAGTAGTCTGCTGAAATAGAAAATTGAATTTTAATCTAATTTGACCAAGGCAAAGTCAAAACTAGATTTTCTTATTGAATTTTAAAATTTCCCTCTTAGCAAGAAAGGGATTATTAGATACCCCAATCCTGCTTCTATGGAACTCAAATTTTCCTCTTGACAAGGCCTTTGTCACAATATTTGCATCTTGTGCTAGAAAAGAAAATCCAAGCGAAATCCTAATCTTCAAAGATTCAAAATTGTTAATAAAGTCATTTATAAGCAAGAAAGGACTCAAGGATCCAACGTTAAACAAACAGCTTTCAAGAGTGAGCAGAATTCTGAAGGACTTCTCCTTGATTCAAATTCTCCACATACTTAGAGAATTAAACAAGGAAGCGAACATATTGGCAAACATAGGATGTACTCTACAAAATGGAATGATTAGCATAAATGCAGGTGCTTTGAAAATAGAAATTATTCCCTAACCGGGAAAGGAGCTCATGTAAAATTTGCGAATTGTAATGGTTGATTAGGATTTTCCCAACCTGAATTTTATCAATAAAACACAACCGTTTCAGTTAAAAAATAAAATATTGCATCTTGTTCCTCAGTCAGAACGTACCGCAACAACATAATCTGTCTCTGCACACAATCTAGTAGATGGTGATATCGGATGTCGATATGCTTGGATCGATCATGAAATACTATATTCTCAGAGAGTTTGATACAACTGTGATTATCATAGTAGGATCCATTTTCTAACCAAATAACGCAACAATAATCTTCCTCATACAAATAGCCGCACATGTTGCTTGACTTACAACCATGTACTCTGCTTTTGCTGAGATGAGTGCCACAGATCTCTCTTTTTGTTGTACCGAGAAACCATTGTTGACCCAACATTGAATATTCCTCCTGATGTTCTCTTCTTGTCTAAAGGACTCCCCACCCAATTTGCATCTGTGAAGCCTTGCAACCTCACTCCCTTTGCCTGTTTGTACCAAAGACCAAATTGAGTAGTGCATCTAAGGTATCTCATCACATGCTTTATTGCATTCCAATACAGTTTGGTTGGCTTAACCATTGCTTGACTAAGCTAGTTAACTGCATAACACATGTCTAGTCAATTTTTCACCAAATACATAAGTGGACCCACAAGCTACCTGTAAATGGTGGCCTCCACTACTTCACCTAAAGTAGCATCCTCTTTCCTACATTTTCTTGCTATAGGAGTCTTCCTGGTTTTGCACTTGTCCATGTGGAACCTCCGAAGTATCTCGTTGACATACTTACCCTGAGAGACAAACAATTCCCCATCTCCTTGCCATACTTCCAAACCAAGGAAGTAGTGCAGGAGGCTCATGTCCTTCATCTCAAACTCTCTTGAAAAGTCCTCCTTGCAAGATCTCATCAGCTGCTCATCACCAATGTGGATCAAGTCATCAACATATAAAATAATAATTAATAATTTACCTTCTACTGTAATGTGATGAATGTTTGCATCTTCTTCACTTTTGGTGAAGCCCAAACTCGTGAGATAGATACTAATCATGGTATGCCAAGCACAAGGTGCTTACCTGAGTCCATACAATGCTCGCTTGAGTCTGTGCACATGTGACTCTCTGTGAAACGTCCCAAACTCCTTTGGATGCTCAATATATACCTACTCCTCGATAAATCCATTTAGGAATGTTGTCTTCACATCCATTTAGTGGATCTTCCATCCCATCTGCACTGACAGTGCTAGAATTGACCTGATGGAAGAGTACCTTGCCACTAGAGAAAATGTCTGCTCATGGTAAATTCCCTCAACCCGAGAGAACCCCTTGGCCATAAATCTAGCCTTATGTTTCTCTATGCTTCCATTTGTTGCACCCTTTACCTTTTAAATCCATCTCGAACCAATCAATGACTTGTTTATTGGTCTTGGCACCACTTCCCAAATAATGTTTTTTACAATGGAATCATATTCCTCTACCATAGCATCAACCCATATTGGTTTCTCTACATCTTCCTCATGAGGATGGCCCAGTCTCTACAAGCTCACTCATCAGAGCCATGTAGCCAGTGTACTGATCCGGTAACCTCCTCCACTTGCAATATGATGTGGGTTCTCCCACATTCTCTCTAACATCTTGCAATAATCTCTCAACTTCCCTGGTTTGCTTCCTTCCTTATTTGGATGTCTTTGCTTGAGTGGATGTCTCCAATCTCTGCTCCTCTGCTTGTGGTTTCTCCACAACTTCTTGAGGTTCTTCCTTTGGATCCAAAAGCTCTTGATCATGATGAAATTGAATCTCCCTCTCAAGAGAACACCTCATTGCCTTCTCCTCATCAAATTTCACATCCCTACTAGCCATTGTAATCATGGGGGATGGAAATTACACACGATAATTGTGAGGTGTGTTTGTGTACCCAAAAAATATGCCCAACTTTGTTGTCACCTCTAAATGTTTCCTTACTTCCTCTAAATTGATGATCCAAAGATCCTGAACTGTGATACATCTGGTTTCTTCCCTGAAAAAGCTTCCTCTGGTGTACTCATGCCAATAATCTTGTGAGGACTCATGTTCTGCAAATAGACAGTTGTGTTTCATGCTTCATCCCATAGGTGAAGAGCTAGGCTTTAGTTATGCAACATCATCCTTGTCGCTCCCACAATACTTTTGTTCTTCCTCTCATCCACCCCATTCTGTTGTGGGTTATGGGGTTATGTTAACTCTTGTCGAATGCATTCCTTTTCACATAAATTTTTAAACTCATTTGACACGTACTCACCACCGTTATCGCTCCTAAAATCCTTCACTTTCCTGCTAGTTTGTTTCTCAACAAGTGTTTTAAACTCAACAAATTTGGAGAATGTCTAGTCTTTCTTCTGCATGAAGTAGATACAGCCCTTCTGTGAGAAATCATCTACAAATATAGCATAACACATGTTCTTGACAGCGAAGGTTTTCGAGAAAGGTCCACAAACATCAAAGTGGATCCTTTCTAGGACTGCATGTGCCCTGTCATCTTGATCATTGAAGGTGGATTTTGTGTACTTTCCCAATGTACACCCTTTGCATGTATCTTGTTTCTCTAGTGCTCCTTTGGGGAGGCCTCTGGAAATCTGTTGCATGATCTTCAAAGCACCTTGATGCAAATGGGTAAGTCTTCTATGCCATAATTCATCGACATCTCGGCTCTGCACCTTTGTTGCTTTTGTGCCCAATGCTACACAGTCTTCCACATCTAATTTGCAGAGATTTTTCACTTGAACCCCAATCTACTTCACTTGTCCTGTGGTGATGTGTCCCAGGAAAACCCTCCCTGTGTTGAATATCAAATCGTATCACATCTATAAAAACTAGATTTTTCTTCAAAACCGGTACAAACATCACATCCTTGAGCCTAAGAAGGGAGCCAGACTCCCTCTAAAAAGTAATTGTACTGATACTAGTTGCGTTATAACTTCCATATTCTCCCATCCTGATGTGCATCTGGAGATCCTTCTCCTCCAAGTCACTAAAAAATTATTTATTCCCCATCATGCGGAATGAGGCACCTCTATTTAACTGCCACACACAACCCATCATTGTGATTTCCATGCATGCAATGAAGATAAAATCAAGTTCAAATTGTGAAGCCAAAGCTTCACCCACTCCTCCTCCTGCAGTCTTCTTTCTTTCCTTCTTATGTGGACACTTCGTTGCATAGTGCCTAAATTCATGACAATTAAAGCACTTGATTATGGACAAGTCTTTCTTCTTGCCCCCTTGACTTGAATCTACTTTGGATTTGTATTTCTTCCTTTTATTTTCCTTTCCATCCAAGTACAGTTCTCCTCATCCTCGCCCTTGCATGAGGTCTCGCCTCTAGTGTTCCACCTTATTTCTTCCTGCACTAGATCGAACCATAACCGCTCCCAACGATAGTTTCTCTCTACCATATACTGAAACTTGATAGTTGTGCCAACTCTTCGGAAGGCCCAAAAGTGCTAGAGCTACCAAGTCTTCTTCAGGGACATTAACACTGACCCTACCAAGTTCATCATGATATTGTGTAAACTTGCTCAGGTACTATGGAATTGTATCGTTCTTTTTGCATCTTGATACTTCAAAGCTTGTCCTTGAGTTCCAACTTCCTATGGTCACTATTGTTCTCAAACAATTCATTCAATTCTTTCCTCATCATGAATAAAGTCTCTCTTATGTGGAGATTTAAGACAATATGATCCTAAACTCCATCCAATATGATTCTCTTCACTTTAGCCACATCCTCCTTCCACTGAACAATATTCTAGGCATCAAATGCTTGGGGATTTTTCTACATATGTCTTGATGTACTATAGCAGGCCACTATCATCCATTATTGTCTCCATCCGATCCTTCCATGAAGCACAATTTGAGGTTCCTTCTAAGGCATACTCGAGCCTAATGCCATTGAAAGCCATCTTCTCAGTCCTGAAAAAAACTAGCAACACTGGTCTTCAAATGTAAATCTCCTGCAATCACAACTTTGAAATCTCTTCTCTACAGTGATTCTAGCTTTGATACCATGTAGAAATTAGGATGTAGATTCAATATTGCTCATGAAATTTACTAAATCACAAGACTTGAAGCCACTCTACTCATATGTGGAAGTTAATTCACCATCTAAAAGAAGAATCATTGACATGAAAAAGGAAACATCACACATGCACAAAGATTTATTTGGGGGAAATCAACTGCTCAAAACCCCTTACTACCTATATTGCATTAATAAGAGAATAGAGAAGAAATAAAATGCTTGCTCAAGACTAAGCACACCCTGCAACTGTATAGTCTATCCCTCTGCTTGACTAACTGATATTGGCCCAACACTTAGCCAATTTCAAGCCTTCCCAAGAATGAGACCTTGTGTTGAACGAAGGTGATTCGCTTAATGAATATATGTTTAATTAAGGAGAGCCTGCATATTTCAAGGGAAGTTTAGGGCTTGATTGATATTTAGGGTTTAAGGAAGCATGAGAGCAAGCTACAATACCGACGGAGGAGGTTGAGGATGTGTGCCAGTGACCAACAGAACTAGTCGAGGAGGTTGAGGAGGAAAGGGGTTGAACTTATAGAGAGCTAAGGGAAGAACCATGGGATTTAAAATGTTGCCACTAGGCCTTCAACGAAGAGGAAAGATACATCATGAGATACATTTTCATTAAAAAGTGAGGAGGTAGATCTATCTAATATGATAAACAAAAAATATGTATGCTAAGATCCATTATGATTATCATTTGTTGTAATAAATGAAAAAGATAAATATTGAGATCCTTTATCATTATGATTTGTTGCCATGCGTGAAGAAATAATATGTAGGGGTTATACTGAAGATACATGAAGATCCTCAACACTGCCATTAGAATTTTGAAGATCATCAGCAAAACTGAGCAAGGAAAAGGTTGGAGGACTGGGAGAAGAATGAGAATGGTAGAAGCAAGTGTGTTGTCGATATACAAGGTGATTAAATTTGCAGCTCTTCTTAGCAATGGTCAATTCAAAACTTAATGATATTGAGGCAAATGACCTACATTTGATTTGATTCTATATATTCGAAGGTAAAAGAGCAAATAGTTTGTAAATAAATTTTAAATACTTTATCTTAAATCCAAGAGAGATCAAATATTATAAAATGAATTTCTGCTTGAAGTAAAGAAAAACTAGTCCTCCAAAAGATTTTATTATGTCAAATCTAGATCAAGATTGATGGATACGAGTAAAGGAAGGAAGTACCTAAGAGTCATGACATTGTTTTAAGAAAGTGAGATCAACCACTCTTTTCAACATTTTATCCCATAGCTTCTCAAATGTTTGAGTTTCCTTCAAGCATGCCTCTCCATAGAGGTTTAAAATTTCTGTGTATGTTTCCACAATTGGTTATCATAATGGTTGTTAGTATTTTTGGAGTTTTAACTATGTGTGGATTTTCAATTGTCCAAAGTTTTGGGTGGACTCACTACCCATCATGAGGGACAAAAGAAAATGTCTATGAATTGGAAGAGGTGTGCCTAGTGTAGAAATTTGTAGAATTTTTCTACAAATCAGCTAGCTCTGGTACCATGTAGAATTTTTTCTACAAATCAGCTAGCTCTGATACCATGTAGAAATTACCACTGTAGATCACCTAGTAATGCAATGTACTAAAGCGAAACACTTGATCTACTTCTACAAACAATTTAGCGAAAGCTTAATCAACCATGAGCAACATCAATAAGAACACATATAACTAATAAGAAGGAATCAATCACACATAACACAGAAGAATTTACCCAGGGAAAGCCCCTGCCTAAAACCCCACCTCTATATTATCATACAAGTGGAAATATAGTTTGTATTACACAAAGCCTTAGCTCGGAAGCTATCCAGATCTCAATACAATTCCTCTGCTGCTCATAGACAGTCAAAGGCTTCTCATGAACCTTCTCCTCTGCCCTCCAAGCCTCCTATTTCCTTGTGCAATTTCCTTGGGGTCCAGTGCTGCCACCTGTGTGAATTGGCCTCTTCACACACTCACTAACCTCTGATCTAACTGCACAAACCTAAAAGAGATAAATCCTCATCATGGATGAAATTCCTTTATAGGAAAAATATTCATCCAACTGATAGTACATTGTCCCTTCTTTGATCTCAACTGGGTCTCTGTCTGAACTGACATGCATCAGTTATCCATGAGTGAATACACAGTTATCTGAAAATAATAGTTGTCACATGCATGCAAGCATTAACAAACTATATCTCATTAATTTAACAACTTGTTAAATTAATCTAACTGAACTTGACTAAGTTAAACTAAGTCAATTGATCCTCGCAATGTTAAATTAATCTAACTGAACTTGACTAAGTTAAACTAAGTCAATTGATCCTCGCAATATAGAAATTCATCCTTAATTCCTTAATCAGTGGAGCAAATCAAGGACACATTCCCCAATTAGTGGAGAAATAATTGCATGTTCTCACAAAGACTTCAAGTTTGCTTTTCCTTAACTAATTTAACTCATGGAGAATTAATTAATTAATATTCCAAATGGTAAGACCAAATTCGTTTTTTACTTCCTATAGTTAGACTAGGGACTGCTAAAAATAGGAAGGGACCCAGAAATACTATTTTTAGCAGTTTCACCTCTCACCCAAGGTGGCCAAAATGCTCATTGGCCAACTGCTATTTTAGAAGTGTTATTTTTAACAGTTCTATTTTTTAGCACTTTCTAAATCTAACATCTATTGTTGCACATTTTTCAACACCTAAAGAATTATATAGGCAAGGTAAGCATTGTGAATGTTAATATTATCATTCAAATTTATTAGATTGGTTGGTAAATATTTTTGACCGAGATTAGGGATTAAACAAAAATAAATGTTAAAACAAAATAGATAGATTAAAATAAATAAATATTTAATTGAAAAGAATAAAATTAGACCAAAATTGGAGATAAACATTTATAAATGTTAAAAATATAGATAGAAGAACCTTATAAAAAGGAAATATTAAATCATAAATATTATAATAAAAACAATATTAAAGTTAGATAAAACGAACTTTGACCAAAATTAGAGATACATAGATAAACGATTAAAAGACATCGTCTATTAGTGAAACTTTTTAAAAAGTTTTCATGTTTATTTTCCAATCTAATTTGTCTAGAATCCAACAGGGATTTATTGAAATCACAAGTTTGACAAGTGAATTGTTCGCAATCGAAGTGCCCAAGGGGTTTTTCGGGGCGTTGAATCCATATATGTAGTCAAAAAACAAGTTTAAACAACATAAATCAATATTTGAGGTTTTTCGGGGTCTTGAATCCATATATGTAGTCAAAAAACAAGTTTAAACAACACAAATCGAGATTTGAGCACAAATTTTTTTGTCGGATTCTAGCCACAAGTCCACTGGAAACTAACAAAATGTCACTTGTAGACAACTCCTGATTAAAATAGGTGGACGTTAAAGTATATGTGTGTGTGTGTGTGTGTGTGTGTTGAAATAGAACAAAATGTTAAATAAATGTTAAAATGGATAAAGGTTATAATAAAGACAATATCAATATTAGAGAAATGAACTTTGACCAAAATTAGAGATGTGTAGATAACCATAAAAATAAATGAACGTGAAAATATTAAAGTAAAAATTATTAAATTAGATACGAGTAATTAGTCATTAAACTAATAAATGGATTTAAGAATATATTTAATGAATAAGCTAGGTAATTCAAGGGTTTATATTTTGAGGACATGTGGCTCAATATTTTCATAATGAATTTTACTCTAAAACATATGTTATATGCATGAATATGCAAACATATATATTTTTTTTTTCACAAGAACGGTTATGGATTGTATTAATTGATTGGCCTAAATGCTAGAATTCTGATTACAATGGGAGTGGACCAGATCCATATAGAATCGACCTCCTGAAGTACTATGGGACTTGTATTCCACTTCCAGCTCTTTTTGGGTTTAAAAATGGAATTGATTTATGTGATTTGCCCAAGCTTGAATATGCAAACAAACTGATTTAGAATCAAACAATAAAACATATCAGCTGAAATGTTTATGGAATTGGATCCCATGTTTCATCCCCGTCTCTTATCATTGTCCCGAAAGAGAGAAGAACATATTTATTAGCTTCAAGATCTGCTTCTTTGTTGTTGTTTCTCAGTACATGAAAGTGTTTCAGGTTTTGGAACAACTTCCCCAAGCTTCTGATTCTATGTATCAACCTTGCTAATCTTAAGTTCCAGGGGGTAGTATTGGTCACCATGAGTTTTATAATCACTTGGGAGTCCCCAAGAATGATTGCCTCCTTAATTTCCATATTCAAGAGCAGCTTGAGACCTTGGTAGAGAGCCAATGCTTCAGCTTGAATGCTGGAATTGATCCCCAGACCCCAGGCATAGCTCTGGATCAATATGCCTTCAGTGCTTTTAACAGTTCCTCCTGCCCCAGCCTTGCCAGGATTTTCTTTTGCTGCCCCATCAAAGAAGAGAGAATGCGCCTTATGGTTGGAGATCTAGTCTTGAAATTCTTCCTTATTTTTCCTCCTTATTTTCCAATCCTCGGGAGAGAAAATGTTTCTGTCAGGTTGACGAAATTGCAGGTTTAAGGAGGACCCCCAAATAGTATCTAGTTGATTGAGATTCGAGTCATATTTTTTATCTTCCAGGCATTCCTTTTAACTGTAACTTTATCTTAGCCGCTACCACCTTGATATCATGCTAGATGTTTCTGAAAATTCTGCAGTTTCACTCTAGCCAGATCTGCTAGCAACAAATTTTGAGAAGAGAAGACCAAGCCACTTTAATCACTTTGTTTTTTTTTTGGGGGGGGGGGACTAGGATATCTGTTCTGCCAGTTAGTGAAAAGATCAGTTATGGAGGCAGGAAGTTCAAAATTGGGGTTCCAATGGTCCATCAGCTCTCTCCAGGCCTGCACGGCAAAGTTGCATTTTAAAACAAGATGTGTGGCACATTTTGCCTTCTCTCTGCACAGGGAGCACCTAGACGGGCCATAGAATCCATGCCTTTGTAGCTTGTCGTCAGTGAGAATTTTTCTATGGCATAGAAGCCAACTGAACATGTCGATCTTGGGCAGCGAGGGGATGTCCCAAACTGTCTTCCATGGAGCCGGATCAGGAGGGACAATTTTAAGAGAGATTCGTGTAGCCATGGGCAACAGTGTAACCCATAGTTAAAGATCCCTAGCAATGTCTGTCTTTTCTGCAGATGTGCGAGGGGGTAGCTCCATTTAGCATGACGTAGAGGCAGATGGAGTTCTGAAGGAGATTTGAAGGTAGATCAGTGAAGCTCCAGCCAGCCCAACGCGTCTCTTCCCACGTGGAGATATCCCATAGCGTGGATTTACTTGAATCTGTTAGCCAATCTCTCAGTGCCTTCATGGAGGGGCAGTCACCGATCGAATTGCGATCCATGATGCGATCTGTCCAGATATTAATTTTTTTCCCATTTCCAGGGATCCAGTAGGCCTTGGAGCGGATCAGAGGGACAACTTTGGAGCAGAGTCTAGCAAATGAAGAGGTGCCTTGGGGGAGAGGCCCATCCAAACATCTTGTCCTCTCGCCTTTGAAGTATTTCCTCCAAAGCGCTAGCTGGGGCCAGCGAGGCTTGGGCGCGATGATTTTCCAAAGAAGCTTGGCTCCCATGACAATGTTCTGCAGGGGTAGTTTCTTGAAATTTAGACCTTCCTCCATCTGAGGCTTGAGGACTCTCTCCCAATTGAAAAGAGGGATTTTCCTCTCGTTTTGTTTGCCCCACTTCCAGAAGAAATTTTGAATGTGCTGGTGCATTTTCTGAAGAATGCCGACTAGATCTAGGAGCACTGAGAACTGAAATAAGGGGAGACTGCAGAGGACGACTTTCATAAGAACTAACTTGCCTGCAATATTTAGCCAGTTATATCCCCATGCTTGGAGCTTGATCTTGAATTTTTCTATTTGTGGAATCCAATCCCTGCTATAGGCACGCTTGAGAAAGATAGGAAGCCCAAGATACTTAAACAAGGTCCATACTGAGGAGGCAGCAAATACTAAGCATCTGGCAATGGAATTTAGCAGAGAGGGCGTGGTATTCCAGCAGTAGATGTGACACTTTCTCTTGTTGAGACTACTTCCAGACCTCATGCAAAACTCATCAAGAGCCTCTTTGAATCTGTTGGCAGAGTGGATCAAAGTAGCCCCAAGAAGCAGGGTATCGTCTGCAAACAGGGCATGGTTTATGTTCTGTACTCCCCTCACAATGCAAATCCCTGGAATCTCCTACTCTTGCATTTTTTTATTTAGGTGAAAGCTGAGAATGGAGGCTTGAATAACAAACAACAGGGGGGACAGGGGGCATCCCTGCCTTAGTCCTCTTGAAGCTTTAAAGAATCCAGTAGCTCTGTCGTTAACAAGAGGGGCTATCCATGGCTCCGAGATGCAAGCCCGGATCCAGTTTATAAAGCTCTCTCCAAATCCAAATATTTGCAAAACATTCAGTAGAAAGCTATGTCTAACATGATCGAAAGCATTTTCTAAGTCCAGTTTGATGGCCATACCTTTTTCCTTGCACTTCTAGCTTGAGAGGATTGCCTCTTGAACTAAAATGAAGTTGTCCACTAGCTGTCTTCCATGAATGAAGCCCCCTTGATTCTTTGGAATGATTTTAGGGAGAATGTTCTTCAACCTGTTAGCAATGATTTTGGTGATCAGTTTATAGCCAATGTTACAGAGAGATATGGGACGAAATTTGTTGAAGGAGTTGGCTCCCTCCTCCTGAGGGATAAGAGCAAGGAACGAGGAATTTGTGCTTCCTCCAATTTTCTGACAGGCTTACGATTTTTGAACCATTTTATAGAGATCTTTTCCCACAATGTGCCAGCAGGAATGGAGAAACCTGGCGGAGAAACCATCTGGACCTAGGGCTTTATTTGGGTCCATGGCAAAGAGAGAGCTTTTGACCTCGTCCATGGTGACTTTGGCTTCTAGATGGTGATTCATCTCAGCTAAGATTGAAGGGGGAACCCCGTCCAGAAGACAAGAGTTCTAAGTCGCATTCACCTCTTCGTTGTACAGGTTTTTGAAGTGGAGAAAGGTTGCTTGCTTGATGCCTATAAAGTCTTTGTGGATAATAGATTCTTCTTTGATTTCAGCTATGTAGTTGAAAATTTTTATGGCTTGAGTTTGTTTGTGGAAATATGAAGAGTTTCTATCTCCTGCTTTGAGCCAAAGGCAAAGAGATTTAATCCTCCATGTTTCCTCTTCATCCAGGCAGGCTTTATGATATTGTTGTTGGAGTTGGACCTCTTTGTCAAGAATTTCTTTAGACATGTATGCCTCCTCCGAGAGAATATGGTGGGCATCTAGCTGAATTTGGATCTTTTTCCTTTCAGCTGCTAGGTTAGGAAGGGTTTTGGCCCAGCACTTTAGGGCAGATTTCACTCTTCTGAGTTTTTCTTCCCATATGTAGAATGGAGATCCGTTTATTGGTTGGGACCAACTTTCCTTGACTATCTTCATAAAGTTGGGTTCCTTAATCCAGAGAGGGTTGAACTTGAAGGGGATGGGGTCAAGATCAGAGTGAGACCGGAGGATCAACTTGATAGGATTGTGATCAGAGGTGCTACAAGGAAGGATATGCATACTAGCGTCTAAACCAAGCAAAAGGAAGGAACTTTGAACAAAAAATCTATCCAGCCTTGTTGCAATATGACCAGGCCCTATTCTTTTATTTGACCACTTGTACTTACCAGAAACAGGCTTGATATCTAATAGATCCCAATCTTGCAGGAGATCCTCTGCCCATTCCCTTGTCGGGTCTCGCAAAATGCTTCCTCCACGCTTTTCTGAGGAGTGCAAAGTGAGGTTTAGATCTCCTGTGATAATGATGTTTTCTATATTGCCCAGATCTACTTGATTTCTTATTGAGGCCCAATAGGTATTTTTTTCTCCAGCATTGACCGACACATAAACATTGAAGAGGCTAAAGGTTTCTTTAGTAACTAAATGTGGCATCTTTAGCATCAACCAGTGGGTATTTGAAATCTCAGTTATTAGCGAAAACTTGGTATCGTTCCAAAGAGTTCCCAACCCTCCAGAGGCTCATCGGGCTGAGACAGCTGCTGCTTTGCTCTTATTCTGGAGTTTTTTACTTGAGTGGAGGAAGTTTGAATCCTCCATCTTAGTCTCCTGGAGAAGGAGTATGTCTGGGGCTTCTATTCTTATTAAATTTCTAATAGCCTCTTCTTTGATTTTGCTCCCCATACCCCTACAGTTCCACGAGATTATTTTCATTATTTACCTTTAATATGTAAACATATTTTTATCTAATAGAAAGTTGTTATTTTTTATCTAATAAACATGTAAACATCTTTTTATTTTCTAAAAGAAGAAAAAAAAACAACAAAACAAAAAATCAAAATCCTACATAATTCAAAGATTTGGAATTAAGAATATATTTAATCAATAAGCTAGGTAATTCAAGGTTTATCTTTGAACACAAAATATATGAAATTAAAAAAATAATTGATGAATATTAAAAAGAGTCAAAATAAATAACAAATTTACAAAGGCATAAAATATATATATATATATATATATATTCATAAAATGATTAATATAGAAACCTAATGTATATTAAAAAGGGGATGTGAGGTAATAATTATATTATTCAAAAAGATTAATTTTTTATTATTATAATATATTTATTTAAAGGATTTGGGAATAAATAAGATAAAATTATTAAAAAAAGCAAGAACTAAATAATTGAATTAGACGATTTAAAATAATATAATAAATAAATATGGTAATTTTAAATTAATAAACATGTAATAGAGTTAACTAACTATTTAAGGATTTTATAGTTATAATTATTGAATAAGAAAATTAGAAAATAAGAATATATATCACGATTATTAGAACATAATAATTGAATAATTATTATGTTTATATTTTTCCCTAAATGTAGGAAGAAATATCTTTTGGATAATATTGAAGTTTGTGGATTTTGTGAAAAAACACTTTACAGAGAATTTCCTAACCATATTGGAGATGAAGACAACCTATAGGAAAGAAGGTGAAGCAACAAAATCACTCTATTATGTTGCACGACCAAGGTCTTCGTAGCCTTGACCTCCAAGTATTTCTTAAGGTCTAATTTGCCAATTTCCTCAATATCAATATCTTGTACAAAATAAATGGAATGCTTCAATTCCTTGGCTAGATTGGCTTCCTTAGAAACCCCAAACCAACCTTATCAACAAGGCTGGCGAGGTCAGACTTATGGAAACCAACCTCCATATAATTTCCAACACTCTTATTAACTATTATATCCTTAATAGTCATACCAAAACAACCTCTTTTTCATCAATTCCAACAACCTCAAAATCCTTATGTCCAACAACAATTCTATGTACCACAAATAACCCAACCTCAAAAACTTCAGTTGCCTTCTAACCAACCTTAACCTAGACCTAAATAATTACCAACCCAGTGAGTTTTGAATCCCAATACTAAAGTGGAAAAACTTGTGTATAATGCAGAGGAAGGAACACTTCCTACTTATGCAATTGTTTTTATTGATAATATCCACTTAAGGCCAAGAAAGGTATTACAAAAAGAATCTGATGTAATTATATAATAACAAGAAGAAGAGATTTAGAAAATCCCAAATAAAACTAGCATATAAAAAAACATAGAAAAGTCCAAAAATATAGAAATGTCTAAAAACTCAGAAGTTCAATCGAACCAATCATTAGCAACTAAATAACATCCCTTTTCTAGAAAGGTTGATTATAGAAAAGCCAATGATCCCTCTTGAGCATGATTTCTTAGATCAATTGAAGAATTTGTTTATTAAAATTTCTTTGTTGCAAGCTATTAAAAAATATCAAATTATGCAAAAACAACAAAGGAATCATGTTTTAAGAAGTCAAAGAGAAAGAAAGATCCAACAACAATATATGTCATTGGTAATTTAGTTAGCCTCGTGTCAAAATAATTTGAAAGAGAAAAATATGTTGATCCAAGAATTCCTATGGTTACAATTATGATTGAATTTTTTTTAATACCAAATAATTGATTGAGTGGTGTAGTAATTAATGTAATGACAATAGACACAATGCAATGCTTGAATTTACGTATTCTTTGACCAACAGCTACAATAATTGAACTAATATAGATCAAGGATTAAGCCAGTGGGTGTAATGGAATATTTAATAGTTTCCTTGAATTCTTGGGAATATCCAGTGGACTTCTTATTCAACCTATAACCTAAATCCAATTTAGGTTGACATCACCTCCTTGTAAGACCATGGTTGGATACAACCAATGCATTTGTCAACTATAATTTAGGACAAATGATAATTGCAAAAGGGAATGAAAGTAAGAAAATAACATTATATCCCCCTCCCAAAACGTTAAAAGAATTGGAGCAATTGTCATGGCTTGAACAAACTAACTTGGAAGAGGAATCAATTCAACCAGTCTTTATTATCAATCAAGCTAATGATTTTGGGGATACATCAAACAAAAATTTGTTAGATTATTTCATTTATAATCCTAGTATTGTAGAACAATTAAGAACAACTCAATAAATGTCTACAAACTATCTTTTGGAACAAATTTTTCAAGAAGATTTTACAATAAATTCCTTATAATCTTTATTTCAAACAATTTTTCCTATAAACTCAATTGCTAATTCAAATACTAAAACTATTGAAATTGAGCTAGGGAAAACTATAAATATCACTTCCACATTGGAAGCATTTCAAGAAAACCAATTAATTCAAATGTTAAATAAATATAACAAATATTTTGCTTGGGATTACACAAATAGGCAAATGATTCATTCCAGCACAAGAATTCATCATATTTATATAAAAGAGAATGTGAAACCTATAAGGCGGCCTCAACAATGGATGAATCCAATGTTGAAGGAAAAGAAGAACTTCAAAAGTTACAAAAGGTAGACTTCATCTACCTTGTTGAAGAGGGAGTCCATACCTTATCGCTAACAGCCAGTGAGTTTCTCCCTTAGTTTTGGAGCCAAACAAAAAAGGGAATTTGTGAGTTTGTGTAGACTACAAAGAATTAAACAAAGATTCCCTTAAAGAAAATTTTGTGTTACTAGTCATTGACGAAGTCCTAATGTTTTTCTTTCCTAAATGGATTTAATGGCTACAATCAAACAAAAATATCTTTAGAAGATCATGAAAAAACCACTTTCACATGTTCTTGGGGAACATATGCCTACAAGGTATTTGTAGCACACACCCTCCTAATCCCTTGCCCCAAACAAGGTTAGAAGGAGGTGGCAACTATGTTAACCTAATCTCCATGGTACAATTATGTAAATGGGGTCTAAAGTTCTTGATATTTCCCAAATTTCTTAAATCCTAAAACATATGACGTTGTTGCATTCGACTTAGCGAGATCTTTCCAATGATATAAATTTTACCTTGATCCAACTTATAGATTGTAAGATATGATCATTCAAAGATAGCCAATTACAACCTTGCCACGTCACCACTGATGCAATCATATAATGCCCCACATGGTTCCTAACGTGTTTGCTCCGCCACCATGGACAAATCCATGAGGACATGCACACTCCTCCGTGAAATCAGAGGTTGACCTCATTCCATGAACCGGCACATTTAAATTTATCAAAAGGGCCAAACCCCCAATCTAGTGGTCAACCCAACCTATGCTTTACTCAAGGGCCTGACCCCAACCTCTGACTTATGCCATCGAGCTTGATTGTTTGTATCCAGACTAGCGGGCCTGCCCAACTTCTCAGGCTACCCACCTTAGTTCATGAAGGAGTCCATCTAAGTTTGTCTTTTCAACCGGCCTCCTGACCTAGCGATATTATAGGAGAATTCAAGCATGTTTACAAGCCTTTTAAACTTAGAATTTTTTGAGCTCCTTATTGAATTCACGCAGACATTGTGACATTCAGCTAACTTGCTAAAGGATGCTCAAGAGTTCTAATGACGAAACTTGGAAAGACCACATCTACAGGAGGATACATTATGAGAATATGCATTCGAGTGTTTTTCTTCATAATCTCAGGGAACTTGAGAAAATCTCTCGCACAACATAAAAACACTTATCTTATACTCAGTAGTTCACATTAAAAAAACAAGCAATAAATAGTGAGCAAATTAGTCTCATCATTTTCATGAATGGAACACAACAAGTGATGCTCACACAATACATATAGAGATATCCACAATACATGCCAACCACCAATTCATCACATCTCATGAATACACTCAGAGATTCATTTATTCATTTGGGCCGAAAAATCACTAATATTCATACATACATGAATTCAACCATTACTTCATGAATGCATACAACAAATTTAGTGACCATTAACACACATGAATTCACATTCCTTTATATCAACATAAGCATATAACTAGCATCATAAAAATGTACATATCATTTAACATAAGAATCTCAAGTAAATACTTATCATATTTAGCTAGATAAATTGGCAACCGAGAGTGGGACTTCAACCCTCCACCCAACCATAGACAAGTTGCAGCCAAGTCTTTCATGTAACTATCACCCTTGAGCTAGATTCAAAATCTTGAGGTACAACACGGGTCAGACTACTTGAAAATCGATTCCAAACATCAAAACTCCAGAGGCCAGAGTTGGTGATGGGACTTGATTTCATATTGCTTTTATCCTTCTACACTACGAGCGTAAGTTGAGATAGGGTGTCTTGAGGCTACCTCACCTCCACCCACCAGCTTTCAAAAATTAATAACCACATTGAATCACTTTACTCGCATACAACCTTCATCCACTCAAGGGATTAGAAAATAACCCTCAGCTGAAACAAGGTGTCTCAAGGCCATAATGCCTTCACCCACTAGCTAATTAACAATTACATGCAAGGCAGGGAACACATTATTTTATGTAGAGGGGCTTATAGATAAACATCCCAACTTCTATATGGATTTAGACACAGAGAGTCTTGATTCATATATGGAGAGAGAGATATGTATTTAATAGCATGGAGGGTTTACGAGATATGTTACCTTTGAAGGAGTAAGAGTGGACATTCTATCAACTTAGTGGTATCTTCCACTTGTGTTCTCAGCCCAAATCCCATGAACCTACCATCAGGTGTTATTAACTCACTAGCCCTATGTGTATCCACCTCTTAAAGGTTATCAACCAACAAAGTATCCAGTGGATTTATCAGCCATGTAAGGCACAACTAATGCTTTGTGATTGTTAGTTAGCAAGCCTCATGGTTTTCCCAACTAGTTATCCTCAAAGTCATGCTCTCCCTAAATTCTCTTAATCCTACTATTATTGTATGCCCTCTTAACGATTTAGCTTAACCATCCAGGAGTCTCACGACCTCCCTCTTTTCTTGTTCCCTTCTTTGCCTGTGCGTATGAGTCATGGGTCTTTTTTTTCCACAAATCTTCCAATCTCTTCTTCTTCTTCCCTCCCCTGGCCCAGTGTGTCAGAAGATGTGGCTGAGTTAACTCCATGGATTCTTGGACCAAATTGACAATATCTCAAGCATATGACTTTCTCTTTTTATTCTATAAAGTGCTAGATGAAGTTGGCACATAGGGCTATTCAATGGGAGGTTGATTTCAATTTTTCTTCTTTTTTAATATCCTTTTTAAAAGGATAAACCATTACCAATGACCTTGTGAGAGGAGACACTGCAACATTGAAGTCAACTTTGATTTATTAGAAACTTTTCAGGTCTTCATGATTAATAAGTGAAGATCATTTGTCAATTTCACAATTTCAAATTTTGGTTTCCATCTAGAGGGATGTAGGTTCAAGTATGAACTGAAATCACTCTAGTTTATATGTGGCATGAACAATACATTAATAAAGCTTAAGGAAACTTTCGACACATAGTGATTAATGGAGCAGTAAACAATATCCCAAATTTACAAATCCAGGATCCCATTACAAGGTAAGTCAAGTATTTAAAGGAAAATATTTGAGTGCCAGCTAACAAATGTAAGGATATTTTGTTTATAACCCATATCTAAGCACAAATTGTTAAGAAGAAGGAATAATGAACCAAAGGATCACATAAAAGATCATCCATATGTAATAGGAGGCATAACAACGACTAGATTATCTGACTGAGGAAGAAGAACTCATAGAGATACATAAGATAAATGACGATTTGTACCAATTATTTCAATCCACCAAGCAATTTTAATCACAACTTGTATAACTTTGACAAATTGTGTTAGTGAATTATAATGCACTACAACAACTCCACAACTCCACAAAAACTAATTGGTCATTAATAGAAGAAACTCAACCATGTGCACATAACCCTAACCAAGCAAATATATACTTGGTGGGTCTAAACATTTTGATGGCAAATGGATTAAGGAACTCAATAAATTTCTCAAATTTGGGGACAAGGTTTTGGGAATAGTCCCATAATTAGGCCCCTCATTTTAGAAGTAGATAAAGTCAACTAATGGCGGAGGAAATTAACCCAAGGTCGAGTCAATAGGTACGGTCAAGGATTGTTGGGGCCCTCTTTTTTAATTTTGGAGATAGCCATGTTGTAGTGATAGAAAGGGATAGAGTGGCCTAGGCTTCGAAAAATATAATAGGTGGGATTTGCACCACATGGTGCATAGACCATCGACAACATTGAGTATCCTCGATGCTAAAGGGAGACCAAAGCTAGAACACCAAGCTAGATTTCAAGTGATCAAAGATGAAATGGAGAAAGGATTAAGACAATCCAACATTAGAAGAAGGTTAACAATTCTACATAGTTTGAATGTGCATTCTTTTGTTTAGGAACAACATTATATAATGTAAAGGCTTAGGCCTATTGGTCGGTCGGTTGGTTATTTTGTTGCCTATTAGTTAATTGTATTTTTGGTATTATTGGTGCATCTGTCATTGAGTTGTTGTTCATTGTTGAATGTTACTATTACTATGATATCATAGAAATTATAAGGGATTTTGGGGTTAATATTGGTTTTTTCCTTTGTAATGCATTCTATGTGGTTGTGGTCTTGACTAGATTATGGGAGATGTACTACTTCATGTTGCATATCAATGGAATGAGGCCTCTTTTTTTTAAATATTGTCTTTCTTGTATATGGTGATGATGTGTTTTTACCACTATTCCTTATATATGTCGATGAATGGATATGCTTGAATCTACATTGTGCTCTTAGGCAAGATGGTGGTATTTGTTGTGTTGGCCCATTAGTTATTGAATATGTTGCTATGGGTTATAGTGTATTAGGTAACTTATTGCATACTAGTTAAGGTGGAAGTATGTGGTTGGGTGTTGGTTTTTCTAGTCATATTATGTGATATCTCTACAAGCTTTAGTGTGGACATAATGCTTTTGGTGAGACTTTCCTCTTCATGGGGATTGAAAATGCTAGTGTTTAGACCATACTAGACCCCCAATTTTGGACACCAGTGTAATCCTTGGTCTATAATGAGCCAATGAGAATACAACCATCCAAACAAATGGATATTGTTAACAATCACATAAAACCACATCAACAAATGAATTTTTTATATAACTACTTTTTTCTACGAACTATACTAAACTATATTTTCTTGCGTGAACCACCTCTTGCATGTAGGTGATAATATTTCATTAATAAAATTCTAAATGTGAAAAACCTAGTTTTTCCAAATTCCATGCATTAGCAATGTGTGATTGTTGATGATTCCTCTTATAGATATCACTTAAACCAAAGCGTGTGATAAAGTAGTTTCAAAATACACTACAACATTATAACACTTCCACGGAAATTGAAGACCACACTTTCTATAAATGAAAACCATTTTTTAAACCATAGAGAAGCCATATTTTGCTAATGATAAGAGAAGGCATGCAAACCCTTAATAACTCTCATGCCTTGATTTTTATCCCCTAACAATTTGTAATTAATTATATTTAGCGATGTTTTATTTTAGCATGAACATCTCATTATTGTGTCGAGTTGAATTGGATAAATAAAGCTTATGCATATGTATATTATTTTAATCAATGAATATGCTAAACAACAAACTGGAACATATGCACCTACAGGAACCATGATGCCACAATTAGGGAATATTGGTGGGAATTTGGGGGTTGACCTTGTAAATGATTCCAAACCTTGGCAAGGTCATTTTGTATTAATATCTGAATTTGAAATGTCTCACTCATTTTTACGTCTTGCCCAAATCATTGAATGAAAAACTTGGTAGGTTGAAGTTTCCACTCTTATTTTTCTTTAAGTAGTAGTTGAGATAGTCCTCTCAACAACAACTGCATGGAATGGGAAAGTATAGCCATGGGAAATCATGGATGATCCAAACCTCTAAAGAAAAAAAGGAGAAAGTTGTGATTTGGGGGGCATGAATGAGTAGGAAAAGGGTAGAGTTTTGTAGGTAGAAGAGAAACACACTAAGTGTTGGGATGTGAGTTTAATTATTTCTTTGTTAAGCTAACTAGTGAACCCTTGATTCAAGATTTAGATTTCACATAGGAATTTTTTTGTGATTGTTGGAATGCAAGAGACTGAATCCATGAGAATGAATGAAACATTGAATAAGGAGTTCTCTAAAGTAGTGAAGGGGAGTTTTCTCTTGTGTTATGTTTAGATAGCAAGAGGGGCACCTAGATTTGTGGAGGTCTTGAGAGCCAATGAGTATTTTCCCAGTGAAATCAACCCTTGAAGAATTTCCATTTGTCTAAATTTTGCCAAGAGTTACCCATATTGGCCTTGTAGTATCATGGTTTAACTAGGGGGTGGATAGTTGTAGAGAGGATTAGTGCAGGAGAGCCTAAGGTCAAGTGCAAAAGTTCTCACCCTTCGCCAATTTGTTGGGAATCATCTGAATTTAGTTAAGAGTTTCTATCTTGCTATGAAATTTACATGTAATCCACTATATCTTGTGAATTACACATGCATATGGGTATGAGAAGTAAATCACCATGGAAAGGAAAGTTCTAATGTAAAGTTTTAATGAGATTCTATAATGCATGATTTAATTTTCTATAAATTTTCTTGGGACTTCAAATTACAACATCTACATACCTTAAATTTTGAAAAAGTAGTTGTTAGTATTGGTGCCATAAACCTCTAAATGGTATGCCTTGCATGATAATAGTTTCTTGTTGGAAGCATAATATTGTATTGAGTTAGGGGCTTAGTTGAAATGATGACTAGAGAGTTAATGACCTTAGTTTACTAGAGTAATTCGATTTTAGTCATATGGAATTATAATGTTATGAACTCAAGAGGTAGCAAAAGTTGGGAAGCTACCATAACTAAAACCATATCAATCTAGTTACATATTGATCTAGGTGGATATTGGCGGCCACTTGCCTATTCCACTTGGACCCCCACCATTGTTTCTTTTCAGTTTCCTTAATTGTAGAATAACTTACTATTTTTGGCAGTTTTTCGGGTCCTGAACTTTCGGAGCCATTTTGAGGGACTACAAGACGTTTTTAGGGAAAATGGAGAGATAAGAAAAGTTCCAATCAAAGTTATTGATCTATTTTGAGCCTCTTCTTCGAGATCTTCGAAATGAGGTATTATAATAGCCAAACGAAGACCGTATGCCAAAGTTACGACCCCGAGAAGTTGACGTTCCAACTTACCCCAACGGGCCCCACAGACTTTTGGTGCTTCATCTCTTAGGGTTAGGTTTTTGGATGTTTAGGTTTTCTCATTGTCTCTCAATTATAAAAAGGCCACCGAGCCTCAATGTAATACAATTTAGAGGCATGTAACCACCACATATCTTCTCAAAGATAAGCTATCGTTGCCCGAGCTAGCTTATTTCCATTATGTATGAAAGCATATTTCAATTTTTTTATATTAATGAAATGAATTTCTATTTTTTCTGCATCTTGGTGTTTATGTTTATGTACGTATTATGTTGCATTCCTATATAAGTCTGTATCATTGGTATCAGAGCAGTCTGCCCTTTCTATGTTTTTCTTTGCATGTCCCCAACGAGGTCAGGGTATAAGGAGTTAGGGCTTGAACTGGTTGAACCTTTGCAAGGCCAACCTCGCAAATGCCGACAGCCTCCCACGGCGGAAGGAAAGAAATACGATGGAGCAGGAGATCCTTTCAAAATATTTCTTAAGGAATCCCTCGAGCGACAGAGGAACACGATGATGGATAATTATGCCCAGATCCATTGGTGGCTACCCACAGGCGACACATCTTCATCCAACAACCACTCTGGAAGCACCACTCCCTTTATGGTACAATTCAACTTTGACATTCCCATATTTTAAGGTTAGATAGATGTAGACGTCGTAGATAGATGGTTAAATATGTTGGAAGGATATTTTTTCAGTTCATGAATTTTCCAATCGAGAAAAGATTACTTTTGCACTCCTCAAAGATGCCCCCCATGTCAATAACTGGTAGGAAACCTACTATGAACAGAAAGATGAGAAGGAATCCTCACTATTTTCATCCGCACCCACTTCGATTTTTTTCTAAGACGTCATCAAGGAACAATATTACCCCGTCAGGAGATATGAAGATAAATACATAAAGTGGACCACGGTGTGGGAGGGAAGGGACCAAGACGTGTTGGAGTTCACAAATATTTTTAATACCCTTCACATGAAGTTGGGTATCAAATATTCTTAGTGGCGTTTGGTACTCAAGTACTGCGACTGTCTACATAAGTACATCCAGGACGAGATGGAGTTCTTGGTCATACCCATTCTTGGCATTGCCTATCGATATGATGTCAAGCTCGAGCATAGATTTAAAAAAAAAAACAAGAGAGAGTTTGTACATTCGAATTGTAAGCAAGGGAAAGGCGCCCCTAAACCACAAAACAAAGGACAAATCTAGGGTGGGGTGACCCAGGACAACCCGCTAAAGCTAAAAGAAAAGAAGAACACCACAAAGACAAAGAAGAACATGGGGAAATGGTGTGAGTTCCATAAGAGCCCCACTCAAAAAACAAGTGTGACGATCCAAGAAATCACTAGTGGTTGAGCCAAAAGCTTCTGAATCACATACATGTTCCGACTCTAAGTCAGAACCCGACAAGGGGGGCGTCAAAGGGAATCAAATTATTGAGGCAAACCCCAGTTCCACCATTGCCACCACCAAGTTCCAGAAAAATGAGCCCAAATATCCAGAGGAGGGGGAGTGGCTCCTCCACTCACAGATAGAAGCATGTAAGAGAGATCAAAAGACAACAAGAGATACATGAGCATACATAACATATATCAAACATCAACTACTTGACAAATCAAGGAGTAGCAAGTTGAATGTATAAATATTTAGACATTTATGAAAAGTGAACATTAGATATATATATTAATGAATAAAAAAGGGAAGCATACAACCATTGCCTTGATGTTGGATATCTCCTTTTGGGTGGAATTCCAAGTCCAATCCAAGACTCTTCAAGCACTCCTTCTCCAAGTTAGATGGGTAGCATTTGGGCATAATCTCAGCATAGGAATGCAGGAAATCAATGACCAACGATTTGAGGATGGAGGAGACTTGATTTATAGGAAGGAAGACGGAGTTAAGGATCCACAAAAGAGGGAGGGAGGTCTACATATCAATGGGATGGCCCTTAAAGGTAGGATCAAGAGCTCCAAATGGGAGAGCTCAACCATATCTCTATCCAACAACATCCAGCTTTCTATTCTCAGAGTTTCTAGCAAGCGAAGCTTCTCCTCCATTTTGGGAAAACTTACGTGAAGATGTTCAACGCGGGATTTCATATCAAAACCTACACTAGCAGTGCTAGGTCAAAGAACTGCAACCTGCCATCAGCACAAGTAATCAGTGGAGCAAAGAGCGTTGGTCCTGAAATTTAGGGTTTTTGTCAACCTTCTCCATTATTAAATCAAGGAAATTTGTCTTCCATTCTTTAGGGATGTTTGAGTATGTGTTTCATGATGAGTACACTTCATAATTGTCAATATTTTGGCACTTCGAGATGTGGGACAAGAAGTGTGACAAAATATTGTGTAGCAGATGCCCCATAAAGCACGAAGGCATAAAAGCGAGTGATTGGTGAAATTCTTTACAAGTCAAGGCAAGGATCGGAAAAACACCACTAGGAAACCTACAAATCAATCATATACATATACATGTATGATATGTTTGATATAAACATGCCTAGTAATACATCTCTAAATACGCATCTAATAATACATGAATCCACAACATGGACGCAAATATTTGAATAGAAGGGATCATGTGCATGGATCCACAACATGGATGTAGATATTTGAATAGAAGGGATCATGTGCATGGATCCACAACATGGACGCAACCATATGAATAAAAAGGATCATATATATGGACCCACGGTATGGTCAAAACCATCGGTATAGAGGGAAACATGTGTACAATCATGAATAACTCATAACTCCATGCAAATTGGATTTAATCAGATGGAATCCAGGGTCTTGAGCTCCATCCCAATCTGACCAATGTATGAATTCTAGCATGTGAATAGATGTGTCGAAGTCGAACATGATAGAAAACCACCTGATAACCGATCAATGATGTAAACCGTTAATAGGCATGAGAGGAACCACCAATAATGCCAACGGTCCTTAAGGTACAACAACACAATCCACGAGTTTGAATGATGAGGTTGAAGTCAAACACTCACAAAATCATTCGATCGAAGGCCAATGATGTGAACCTATCGTCGAACGTGAAGAACTTGCCATTGAGGCATGCAAGCTCCAAGGCACTGGAAGGGAGATTCTAGATCATCTTCCTGGATAATGAGTTAAAGTCGACAAGAATTGATCCACCAAAAGAGGGCCATAATGTATCCCACATCATCGACACGAAATGAATGATGTAATAGTGTAGATAAGTTTGATTCAAGACTGTGGCAGAAAGGTCAGACACTATATAAGTGGTAAAAGACTGCAGATGGGACTTCTCTTGAGCATATCGATGACATAAATCTAGAGTTTGGAAACATTTGACTCAACATAGGATCAGAGATCATAATGATAATGTAGTATAATCATATGAGAGGAAAAATGGATTTCCCAAACCTAGGAAGGCACATAATGAAGTGAGGATAACCCAAACCTGACATGAGCAATAGATAAGTGTGATGTTCAAGAGCGACATGTTTCCTTTACACAAAATACAATATATGTTTGCTTTCATTTCCCCCCACTATTTCTAGTGAGTACCCCATTATTTTTTATCGCAAGCTTGAAGGGGATAGCATATGCTTATCGTATAATTTCATCCTTCGGATGAATCCAATTTAGTAAGTTTAACGAGCCCTAGGAAGGAGAAACTCGGTCTTGTCACGGTGACAAGTCCTGCATCGTTTAAGTTTTATGAGTTCAACATAGGGGTAAATCGACATATTTTTCATGTTTAGAGAGTTTGAAAAAGAGGCGAAAAATAAAACTCAAAGGTCCCTTTTCGTAAATAGTCTCCTGAATCTAAAAATCTAGAACATGATATCCAAGAGAACTGCTTAGACATGTTCGACTAAGGTATTCCTTTTTCATACAACATTCTATCTCAATCCGGAAAAGGGTTAAACTTATACTCAATAGACGTCATTTCATTTACTTTAATGAGTTCGAAACGCCAAGTACTCGACAATCTTTTCATGTTTCGAGAGTCAAAAAAGAGCTTAAAGATGACTCCAAGGGGGTTCCTTTTTCATTTATTTTTTTATGAGTCCGAAAAGTGATAAAATAAAACCCGTTGAATGAGTCAAAATTAATCATTGTCACCATGTACCATGACTTGTCGTGGCACAAGTGAAACACACATTACCCATTTCGAGGAAAAATATTAAAATATAAGTGAAATATGCCCTAATTTGGTAAAAATATATTTTTTAAAAACTTATGAAAACCCAAAAAAGTAAAACATTTTTACCATTTTTCCATTTTGTAAATCAGAGAGCACTTTTACCTTATTTTACCCTGATCTTCAGGTGAGGAGTGTGACCAATCTAGGACACCATTCGTCAAGTCATTTGATACAAGTGAGAGATCTGCCTCTTCTCTCTAATTTTTCTTATATGTGACGAAGATCATTATACCAAGGATTGTCCCCATAGTGCTGAGGTGAGTCTCCATTTTGTTGTGAAGATAAATTCTTTATGCGGACAAAAGCGATCTCTCTAGCACAATGAGTGGGTCTAGCAACAAACTAAACAAACTAATGCAAACTGTCCTAGCTTATCTTGAAAAATACATATAGAGAGAAACCTACCTCGCTCGTATGCTAAGCGCTCAATCCTTTGATGATGACCTCGATTCCTTAGCTTCTAGGCTCGCTCCTCACTATTCCTTGCATTTGAATACCTGTAAGAGATATCAAAAGACAACAAGAGATACACGAGCATACATAGTATATATCAAGCATAAACTACTTGAAATATCAAGGAGTAACAAGCTAAATGCATAAATATTTAGACATTTATGGAAAGTGAACATCATATGTATATATTAATGAATAAAAAAAGGGATAATACAAAAAAAAACTCAAAAGAATTGATCGTGCACGCTTGCTCCCGCCGTCGCCTGTAGCCCATGATTTTGAGTCATCCCTCGGCCTCTCGGCATGGCCCCTCCTGAGGCTCCACTGAAGGAGGTAACTCTTCAATAAGAATTCTTCGACCTGGTCCAATCTTTACCTTCACAGCGAACTCACCCCACTGTTTCGAAGTTTGTGAAAAAGCTTGATAGGTTGCGAGAAGTTTCTCTACCTCCAACCTTACCTCGTATGGCTACCCTTGCCTTGGTAGAAAGAGGTCTTATTGGACAATTTACAGGACTCTCGCCCTCTCCAAAAATAGTGCAGAGGTGGGTGGAAAGGAACTGGTCAGACAAAACTCAGGGGAAAATCTCTATCAGATTTTGTGGGAAAGGATACTTTACATTTCCTTTTGAAACAAAGGAAGATAAGGACTTGATCTTCCATAATGGGCCTTACTTCATGGATTCCAGAGGACTATACCTCAATGAATGGACACTAGACTTTGATCCGGAGCTGCACATTCCTAGTTTTGTGCCTGTTTGGGTCCGACTTCCTCACCCCCCCTACACTGCTGGGGAAATGAATCAGTGCGTGCTATTGGGAATGTTGTTGGGAAATAAATTGATCCGAGCGAACATAAAGACAACATGCAGGCCTATGCTCACATCTGTGTAGAATTAGATTTGGGAAAAGGCCTACCAAAAGCCATCAAGTTCAAGGTTGACGACTGGACTCACATTCAGCAGCTTGACTATGAGCAGATCCCCTTCAAGTGCAAGGTATGTCACGAATATGGTCACTTTGCCAATCGTTGCACTAAACTTCTTAATGTTGAAAACTCTCCACAAGAAGAGCAATGGGAAACAGTTAAAAAAAAAAGGAAGCCCCTAACCTTAACCCATCTCATGAAGTTGGGCCTTCCTCTCGTTCTCCCCCCAATCCCCCACCCTCATCTCCTCCCCCCTGTTAGCGTCAACCTTTGCAGCCTTCCTTCAGCAATCAAACATGCTCTTACAAAGTGATTTTAAGGTGTCAAGGTCAAATTTTTTCATTTCAATAAGTCTTCAAGCAAAATTGGGTCACTAGGCATTAGGTCTAGGGTTTGTTTTCACTCTTTTCAAAATTGTCCAAATGTCGGTCCATGTCACCATTCAGCTGAGTGTACCATTATTCAGAAGGTTGTCATCATCATGTCAAGTTCCATTGAGTCATTTTATAGCTTGTTCATGCTTCAGTCGTGCCTAGGTAAGGTCCATTTCCCTCTCCTAGGGTTTTGGAGGTAATTTCTCTTGTATGGTCAAACCATTAGAAAAACTTGTATCCTCATGTTCGTACACCTTCCCATATCATTAATGTACCTTATTAAACACTTCCCATCACTGCGATTCCCCAAATTCCTCATTTTTGCTCAAACCCTAGTCTCTTGCCACAACTTGGCAATTTTTTAGGCTAGGCCTGTGTTTTGCCCTTTTGAACCCCTTCCCCTCACTCAATCTCTGAGATTCCACTTTCCCCTACTTCCTAACATCCCTCCCTACTTCCAAAAAGTTCCCCAAGAATTTAGAAGCCCCTTATCCCCTTCATTTTGCTTCATTTCGACAAAATTCCTTTTTTCACACATCGGGATAAGTTTCACTCAAAAGATGTTTCAGAGCAATCAAAGATGAATTTTGGAAAAAGGAGAGAGGTTTTTGTCCACAATAGGCCAAGGAAGAAAAAATCCTTCACTTTTTACACAGGTGTCATGGTTTTAGAGAAATGTCAAAACTACAATCGCCTCGGGAGAATTGATGCACCTCTGAAATGACTTTGGGAAAATCAAGTTTTCTCCTAGCTTGGTTGGCCAAATAAATTCCTTGATGAGTCAAAGGATAACTAGACGAAAATATATTTCCAATGAGATATCATGATCTCAATTTGGAATTGAGGAAGGCATTCAAAGGTTGACTGCAACAGCACTCTGCCTTGAGGCAGCCTCATTTGGCACATTTTGACCAGTCTTGAGATATTTGATTTTTGACAAAGCAAATGAACTCCAAATTGAAACATTATAGTTTTAGTAGAAAGTAGACTTAGATACCTTTCCAACAAGCTATCCTGCACCCGATTTTGACATCGGGAAGGCCTCCAAACGCCTCTTACAAAATGCGTTACGCGTTGGGTCTATGCGCTGTTCATACAAGGTGTGCGCTGCGCATATAGAGGTGCGCTGCGCATTGGGCCTCACTGGCTAGTGTAAATTAACAAAGGCGTTGTGCACATAGAGGTGCGTTGTGCGTTGGGTTTGTGCACTGCGCACTAGGTTACAACACCAGGAAAACTTTGTTCATGCAACCAGATCATACCAAATCCACTCCAAAACTTGCAAGTAGGTATTTCATTGTTGCTCAGTCAATGTTTGAAGTGTGTTTCAATATGGGAAAGTTGATGTATTGGGTCTTGAAAAATGAAACCCTATGTTCATGTTAAAATCATTCCTTAAGGTTTTTTAAAAGACATGTGGGTGGCTTGGTGAAGATTTTCCCATTCTCCATTGGTGAAATACAGTCCCATACTCATTTGTAAAGTTTTAGCCAACATTGCAAAGGGTGCACATTACACTTTTTGCTCATTTGTCAAATTCCCTTGTGATCAAAGCAGTGAGTATTTTATGCCAATCTAATTAAACAGAGCTATTACCGATGTGGCTTGTTTCCTATGATGCTTTGGTACACATGTAACATGTTTAGGTTTTGAGCATACATTGAACTTTTGATTTCACTACACCTATATCAACATACATATTACAGACATCTTGTTTTCAAAGCCATGTCAGACACAGATTCAGTTTATAAGCAGGAGGTAGAGGCTAACCGAGAGTTTTGGCTTGAAAGCGTCAACATCCACTTAGAGAAATTGTTGGCGAAGGCAAACAGAGATAAGGACATGCTTCGTCATATGAAAACTCACTATTGGGCTCGCATGCATGTTTGCAAAGCGAAAATGAAGATCCTAAAGAGGCAATTGAGCAAGGCACTAAAACGGCGAAAAAAGCACGATCCACTCCAAATTTTTGTCGAGGCTTCATTGGCAGGGCATAATACATGATAGAGGGTCTTCACTCCAAATTTGAGCAAATTTGGAGAAATTTTTGTCATTTTGAAATTTTTGGCTTGCAAAACAGGTTTTTTGGTTTAACGCGTAGCGCGCCGCGCGCGACCCATAAGATTGGGAGGTCCAAATCACAAATGGCTTGTAGTTTTGGATTTTTCATGAAGAATTAGACATGTTCAACTATTGCCGAAGCATTTAATCAAGATCTGGATGGTCAAAAGGCCCAAAAACACCATGAAAACCACCTTGTTGTCACCTATTGCCACAGCATGGAGTACCTCTGGGAGAATTCCGTTTTGAGGGGGGAAATGAAATCCAAATTGGAAAATTCCACCTGGGTTGGAAAGTAGACATCTAGGGCTTTCCAAAAAGCTATCGTGAGATCAATTTGGGTGTCAGGAAGTGCCTCAAAATCAGTTGGAAACGTGCATTACGCATAGAGATCAGGGCGCTGCGCATAGAGGATTTTGGCCAATTTATCACTTTCTAGCTCAAGAATTTGGCTAGATTTCACCAGTTTCACTCCTTGATGTAATTTTTGACCCAACATGATATAATTTGATGTATGTAAGGTAACATGGAACTTATCTACCTTCTTCTAGATGATTCATTCACAAATTAGCAAGAAATTAATGTAATGAATCAGTTTCCTTCTTTTTAGAGGCAGGTTGTTTGGTCATCTAGATTCTTGCTCCATGTTTAGAATTTTTTCAAACTGCTCCTAGAAGTAGGAGCTCGACCCCTAGAGGTTAGGGAATGAGGTTAGCTTGATCTATATATGTAAATTTTCATTCAGTAGTAGAGGTTGGACTCTTGGGAAGATTTTGGCACACTATTGTACATATTTTTCATATTTTGGCTAAGGAAAGATCAGAGGTTTTGCAGCATCTGTTGGGATTCTTGTGGTTTTCAGTTCTTGATGATGTTATCTCTCAGTTTGTTGTAAGTTCATTCATGTTTAATGTATGCCATTCCCTTCTTATGCTTCTGAAACTAAATAAATGAGTAAATAAGGTTGAATTCATTGTTCACAGTGCTCTTCCTTTAAATTTGTTTAGTTTTACATGTTTTCGCTAGTTTGGAGAGGATCCATGTTCTCCCTTGCCCTCTTCAGCTCCTTGTCATTCTGATCCATCCATACCTTTGATCAAAGGCATCAAGACTACTGCCTACCTCGCCCCAACTCGAAATTCTGCAAAGATCTGGCCTTATCCCCGAAACCAAAATTAATTTTCCCATTTCTCGAACAAAAACACCTAAAAATTTTAAATCAAACTTTCCAATCTCTTTACTAGCCTAAAATTAGTATTAATTTTGAGTCATCTCATCCCCTTTGAAG
>APFE030173793.1:51495-65366 GCA_000404065.3 Pinus taeda | reverse complement strand
CCACTGGAGGATGATCCCAACCAGCAAAAACATGAAAGGACAACATGGAAAGATCAGGTATTCAAGTTGGAATTTCATCCAAGACATTTTGTTCTTTGTCATAAATTATTTCTTCTCTTTTCCCAAGAATGTCAAGAAGGCTTTGCAAAGTATACTATGCTTAAGAAAAGATCCCAGTCTTGCAGTTGATTCTTTCCCTTTGAAGATTGTGAATACCAAAGATTTGCATACCTTTGAGCTTGATCAAGACCTTTCTTCTAAATTTTGTGATGACCATCTTCAAATTGATGAATCTCAAGGACCAAGACTGATTCTATACCTGTTGTACATCCCCTACACCTTGTAAAATTCCAGATCGGTATAAACCTCTTGTTTTACCTTCTGTTCTCCATGCTTTCCCCAAAAATTATGATCTATACTTGCCGAGGTTTGCCGGTGAATGTAAGAATGTCAACGCTGAGCAACATGTGCAGAATTTTGAGTATTTTCTAGATATTTTTGAAGTTGATGAAGAAGATGTCAGTATAAGGCTTTTTGCTCTTTCTTTGCAAGGCAAAGTGAAGAGTTGGTTCAAAACCCTGCCTGATGTGAACATCTTAGATTTCCGGCAGTTCGTCAAAGTTTTTCTCGACAGGTGGATGATCGGGCAGAACCTTTTCTTGATTATAGAAGAGTATAACCAGCTGAAAAGATTGCAGGGAGGACAGTACAACAGTTTTCAGCCAGATTTAACAGTTATTGTTCAATGCCAGTGAGATAAGGCCTACTCCTAGATCTTTCTCTCTTGCACTATGCTGGTGCCTTTGAATCCGGAGATGGGAGTTTCAGCTGAGAAGAAAGGGCATATTGCAATGCTTTCATTGAGATGCAAAATAGGCAGTAAATGTAGAGGTGCATCTGCTGATCCGACGGGCAAGGTTGAAAGAAGAAGAGATGAAAAACATAGATCCGGTCGAATCAACATCTCTAGAGGTGAAACTTGACATTTTGGTAAGTGCAGTGGAAAAGATGATGGACAAGATCAACACAAGGAATGATTATGATGTTCAAGCTCATGGCTTGCTGATTGAAAAAGAACAAGTTGTTGCTCCAAAACATTTTGTTTCTTATCCTAGTTGTCATAGATCTAATAATGATTGTTTTGTAGATCACTTGGCAAAGAAAGAACTGTTAATATGACCTGCATGCTTGATGATATGTTTTATACCGATGATTTGCCTCAGTTTGATCAATATGATGATGATTATGTTCTCCAAACCGAAGCTAATCTTACAGACAAATCAACAGCTAGTTTGTGCGAGGAGGAAGTTCACTTTCAGCAGCTAGCATACAGTGATCAACCGATGCATATCAGCTATGACAATGATGAGGAAAGTGCATAAAAGTTTGAAGTAAGTGAAGGATCTTTTCCTTTTTGTTTTGATTCGTTTCATTTCATCAGAGATAACTACCATGCAATCAAAAATCAGATGTCAACAAGTTTTGATCTGGACCATCTTGAAGGCAATAAAAACCTTGTTCAAGACTTCTTATAATAATCAACAAATTTAGCATTTCAATCATGGACATTTATATACCTTCATATTTAGATTTATTTTCTCTGCATGTATTAATGTTGTATGTTGTATGTCCACCTGGATGAGTTTGGGAGTCTTTAAATCCTACCTACTAGTTTGGATATTGATATGGCATTAAGAAACATTTTTTCATCCAAATAAAATTATGATGGAAATCCCTAAGCCCAAGCCCTATGATTGATGAGAAATTGGGATTTAGTGGCTGGAATGAGGAATTTGTTGCACCTATATGTAGTTACAAGCATTGGGATCAATCCCAATTACTCCCTCAATATTTCAACAATGATTGTGACCTATTATTGGTGGCTAGTGAATTCATTGTTGGCCTAGAATTTGGACCTTATGCAAACTTGCTTACTAGAATAATATTAGGACAATCTGTGATGTAAATAGTGAACTCCTCACTAAAGAGGAAGTAAACATAGTTGGAGGAAATTAAATCTATGCTAGGATGGAAGAAGTTTGGAAGAGTAATGAAATGGTTTCTAAGGAAATCATTTTAACTTAGGCTTAAGCATAATAAGTGAGACCAACATTCAAAATGACACTAGTCGCTACATTTCAAGCCAAACTTTGGTGTAGAGCCCTGTTCCTACCAACATTTTAGGATTTATATAACACAATGCTAATACCTAGGAATAATGTATATACAATCTTATTAAATAACTACCCCTAGTACATTACACAAATGTAGATACACACCATACATACACAGGTATTAGCACACTCACAATTCAACATACAAATCGTGAATAGATCATTACCCATACTGGTTCAATATGAATGAACTTCACAAAAACTTATTGTTTACAAGATTTTATTTCCTTAAATGCACATGAGCAACTAATCTTGGGACAATACTCACCTCCCAACCTTAGACAGACTACCATTAGACTCCTCATGCAGTTGTCATCCTTGAGCACACATGATTTATTATCATCCTTAATCTCATATCAGTTTATTTGCGTAGTTTTTCCCGTCACGATTCACGAACCATTAAGAACAAAACCAGGTTTACACATCATGTTTCTCTTGTAGTTCCATACATGCTAAATATTGTAATTTCTACATGGTTAAGGATATAGCGAGTTTAACCAATTCCTCAAGGACTATAACACATTCTTGAGGTGTGCATATAGTTATTGTTAACTTGTATAATTTATAACGTGTTTATAACACAATAAGCACCACATCACACAAATACAAGTCTATGAAACAAGGGCTAGGTTATAGTGTTGTAGCATCTCTTATATCACGCAAGAACCCAGTGAGGCAATTACTGAAATCACAATTGATGCTGCAATTAGTCAGACTCACTAGTCCTCATATACAAGGTTTGTAGTTTAAATCTTAGACTTAGAGTGAATTCTCTCTTCATGCAGGAGCATATGCATATGCATATATATTTGCGATTTGTCTAGTTATTTTGGTTTCATTGTAGTGAATTATGTAGGTGTTTCACCTACCACGCTGAGAGTCATTTAAGGTTAGATTCCTCAACAAGAATCACATAGTATAATGTAAGTATTACACACATATTACTACCGGTCATTGCTCAAATATATGGACAATCATATCACATTCTATGCCTTACACCTTGTTAAGATGGTGCATCATATTTTCCAACCATACATTGTTTATTAAATCTATAATACCTATGAGTAATCAAACTTATCATGGGTAGTGTCACACCAACATATCTCTACCATAAAGACAAAAATTCATATTTCATGGTGATATTGACCAAAGATAAGGGAGTTTCATGCAATTGAAGGAGAACATATCACATATTTAAGAACACATTGTTAACATAGAAAGTAGGATATGCAGGAATCGTTTTTCTTCCATTATTTTCATCCTGGAAATATGAGAAATTCATTAAGTTGCAACAACCAGAGCATAAATACCCCTTGTTGAAAAGTGTAACTAGGTTATGTCTTCATAATGACATGTGATTATGATTTTTATGTAAGAAATGTAAAGAAGAAAAATTAAATTATTGTATTTCTTGCATCATGGGTTTCACGAGCAAGATATTTTATTTTGATATAGGCTCCCATTGAGAGCCCTTAGGAACTTTTCCATCTAGTCATAAAAGTATAAAGAGTCATTGTCATGTAATGAAGACATGTTACACATTTTAAAGAGTCACACTTTTCTATGTAAATTAATCCTCCAAGACCTTGTCACTAACCCTCTTCAAGTTAGCCTACAACGAAGGGAGAAATATAGAAGAAGATGCCATCCCTCCTCCAAGTGATCATGCCAGCCAAAAGGACATGGGAAAATGAGTATATATAGCAGTGTTTGACCTCATTTGGAGGCAAGAAATTCAGTCAATAAAGTCTAAAAAGAACCATACTATAAATAACCTCTATCTCAGCAAAGCAAGAGGGAAGGAGAGTGATGTTAATTGTGGGATATTTTGTGGTAGTAAATCCTCCCATGTGCAAAGGAAGTAGATCTGAAGGTGTCAAGAGAAGGTCAAGGGGTTGCAAATACATTGAGGTAATCTTGTTTGGGTAGAATACTTCACTATAAGGAGCCGAGTAGAAGTGAAATAAGTCTGTCTCTCTCAAAAAGGCTATTCAAGGAGTGAAAATGTTCTAGGGTTTTTGTGGTAGGGTTGCAGACCTACAAAAAGGAGACCAATATTCTCAAGGAAGTCGAGGAGGGAAAGAGGAAGAGAAGTGTTGGAGAGGAGGCCAGTGACTTGGTCTTGGAGGACTATAGTGTCAAGGGTCTTTGTCATGGTCTTGGTGTTCGTCAATTGAAGATCTATACAAAGAATTTCGTGTGGGTTTTCTTCTTAAAGAATGAGAGGTTTTGGCCCTGGCTAACAAGCCTATATACATTGTCTCTTGTCTCTTTATTTTTTCATGTTATGGTAATTTCCTTGATGAAAAGAACACAATAATTATTAATGTTGTATGTTGTATGTCCACCTGGATGAGTTTGGGAGTCTTTAAATCCTACCTACTAGTTTGGATATCGATATGGCATTAAGAAACATTTTTTCATCGAAATAAAATTATGATGGAAAGCCCTAAGCCCAAGCCCTATGATTGGTGAGAAATTGGGATTTAGTGGCTGGAATGAGGAATTTGTTGCACCTATATGTAGTTACAATCATTGGGATCAATCCCAATTACTCCCTCAATATTTCACGAATGATTGTGACCTATTATTGGTGGCTAGTGAATTCACTGTTGGCCTAGAATTAGGACCTTATGCAAACTTGCTTACTGGAATAATATTAGGACAATCTGTGATGTAAATAGTGAACTCCTCACTAAAGAGGAGGTAAACATAGTTGGAGGAAATTAAATCTATGCTAGGATGGAAGAAGTTTGGAAGAGTAATGAAATGGTTTCTAAGGAAATCATTTTAACTTAGGCATAAGCATAATAAGTGAGACCAACATTCAAAATGGCACTAGTCGCTACATTTGAAGCCAAACTTTGGTGCAGAGCCCTGTTCCTACCAACATTTTAGGATTTATATAACACAATTGTAATACTTAGGCATAATGCATATACAAGCTTATTACATAACTACCCCCATTACATTACACAAACGTAGATACCAACGATACATAAATAGGTAGGGGCGCACTCACATTTAAACATACAAATCATGAATATATCATTACCCATACTAATTCAATATGAATGAACTTCACAAAAGCTTATTGTTTACAAGATTTTATTTCCTTAAATGCACATGATCAACTGATCTTGGGACAATACTCACCTCCCAACATTAGACATACTACCATTAGACTCCTCATGTAGTTGTCACCCCCGAGCACACATGATTTATTATCATCCTTAATCTCATATCAGTTCATGTTGTGTAGGTTTTCCCATCATGATCCATGAACCATTAAGAACAAAAGCAAATTTATACATCGTGTTTATCTTGCAATTCCAAACATGCTAAATATTGTAATTTGCACATGGTTAAGGATATAGCGAGTTTAACCAATTCCTCAAGGACTATAACACATTCTTGAGGTGCGCATATAGTTATTGTTAACTTGTATAATTTATAACGTGTTTATAACACAATAAGCACCACATCACACAAATACAAGTCTATGCAACAAGGGCTAGGTTATAGTGTTGTAGCATCTCTTATATCACACAAGAACCCAGTGAGGCAATTACTGAAATCACAATTGATGTTGCAATTAGTCAGACTCACTAGTCCTCATATACAAGGTTTGTAGTTTAAATCTTGGACTTAGAGTGAATTCTCTCTTCATGCAGGCGCATATGCATATGCATATATAGTTGCGAGTTGTATAGTTATTTTGGTTTCATTGTAGTGAATTATGTAGGTGTTTCACCTACCACGCTGAGAGTCATTTAAGGTTAGATTCCTCAACAAGAATCACATAGTATAATGTAAGTATTACACACATATTACTACCGGTCATTGCTCAAATATATGGACAATCATATCACATTCTATGCCTTACACCTCTTTAGGATTGTGCATCATATTTTCCAACCATACATTGTTTATTAAATCTATAATTAATACCTATGAGATATCAAACTTATCATGGGTAGTGTCACACCAACATATCTCTACCATAAAGACAAAAATTCATATTTCATGGTGATATTGACTAAAGATAAGGGAGTTTCATGCAAATGGAGGAGAACATATCACATATTTAAGAACACATTGTTAACATAGAAAGTAGGATATGCAGGAATCCTTTTTCTTCCATTATTTTCACCCTGGAAATGTGAGAAATTCATTAAGTTGCAACAACCAGAGCATCAATACCCCTTGTTGAAAAGTGTAACTAGGTTCTGTCTTCATAATGACATGTGATTATGATTTTTATGTAAGAAATGTAAAGAAGAAAAATTAAATTATTGTATTTATTGCATCATGGGTTTCACGAGCAAGATATTTTATTTTAACATAGGCTCCCATTGAGAGCCCTTAGGAACTTTTCCATATAGTCATAAAATTCTAAAGAGTCATTGTCATGTAATGAAGACATGTTACACATTTTAAAGAGTCACACTTGTCTATGTAAATTAATCCTCCAAGACCTTGTCACTAACCCTCTTCAAGTTAGCCTACAACGAAGGGAGAAATATAGAAGAAGATGTCATCCCTCCTCCAAGTGATCATGCCAGCCAAAAGGACATGGGAAAACGAGTATATATAGTAGTGTTTGACCTCATTTGGAGGCAAGAAATTCAGTCAAGAAAGTCTAGAAAGAACCATACTATAAATAACCTCTATCTCAGCAAAGCAAGAGGGAAGGAGAGTGAAGTTAATTGTGGGCTATGTTGGGGTAGTAAATCCTCCCATGTGCAAAGGCAGTAGATATGAAGGTGTCAAGAGAAGGTCAAGGGGTTGCAAATACATTGAGGTAATATTGTTTGGGTAGAATACTTCACTATAAGGAGCCGATTAGAAGTGAAATAAGTCTGTCTCTCTCAAAAGGGATATTCAAGGAGTGAAAATGTTCTAGGGTTTCTGTGGTAGGGTTGCAGACCTACAAAAAGGAGACCAATATTCTCAAGGAAGTCGAGGAGGGAAAGAGGAAGAGAAGTGTTGGAGAGGAGGCCAGTGACTTGGTCTTGGAGGACTATAGTGTCAAGGGTCTTTGTCATGGTCTTGGTGTTCGTCAATTGAAGATCTATACAAAGAATTTCGTGTGGGTTTTCTTCTTAAAGAATGAGAGGTTTTGGCCCTGGCTAACAAGCCTATATACATTGTCTCTTGTCTCTTTATTTTTTCATGTTATGGTAATTTCCTTGATGAAAAGAACACAATAATTATTACAAGAAAGAGAAGAGCATAATAAAGAAGAAAAAGTCGATCACACACAATTATCATAACTAGAGAAACCGCCTAACTATTGATGCCCTAGATTTCTCAACACCCCTTTTATACATGACTAGTGTTTGCCTATTCAAGTGATTCCTTAAACAATATAATGTTAAGAGCTAGTGAAGTTGCCAACTATATCAAATAATTGTGGAGAGAGTTGTACACCCCATTTTCAGGACAAGTTAGTAACCCTATAGCTCAGTCTGAAATCCTTTATACTCTAAATCAATAACCAAAGAAATAACAGCTAAAGGAAAATTTATCCATATAAAGAAAACATGCCTAATATTTAGTAAATAGTACATTATACTCTAATACCATAACCAAAAATTTAAGTCACTTGTTATATCAATTGAATACTTATCTTGAAGTATAGGTTGGGCAACGGAGTTTGGGATTATGACTCTCCACCCAATCGTAAAAGTTGCAGCTAGGTCTCTCTTACAATTGTCACCCCTAGGCTAGATTCCAAAGCATGAGTGAGGGATTTGCTCAGAGGATTAAAACCAAGTGTGCCAACCGAACCCAAGGTTCCAAAAGTCCAACCATGTCCACCCACCAGTTGAGACACAATAACAAAATTGTGCATAGGGACCTTTAGAGGTGTCAATGGTTTAACACGGCATCTTCTTTGTTGCTTCATATTTGTTGTTGCATCTTCTTCTAGATTGTGTTTTCCAACTCATTCAGTTGTTGGGTTAGGACAAAGCTCTAGAAATTCACTCTCATAATGTATCTCCCTCTAGTAATACTTGAGATGAGAACTCATCATCACTATTCACTCCAACTAGTATTATCTGCTCACTCCAACTAGTATTCTCTCCTCTTTTGCCTCATTCTCCTTGGTCATTATTCCTGTCTAGCCATAATCTCTCCAGCCTTTGGAATCATGTCAGTTGCTTCCCCTCGTCTCCTATATTTTTCTATTTTTACCACACGAGTTGGTTCCCTACTACATGGCCAACTTTCAATTGGTCATGTTTTCATATGTTTAGTTATCTAAAGTCATACTCTTGTCCTCATCCTCAGCTGATTTTTTCTTTACAACATGTCCCTTCTACATACTTGTCAGCCTCCATGGCTTCCATTAAACAATCAATATCTCAAGAAATTTCCCCCTCCTCATCTCTAGAATCTATGTCCTTGAGCTCAACCCATTTTTATTTAAATAAATTTACAATGATTTGGAAAAGTAACTAATGTTGTCACAAACCCCCCTCCCTTAGGAAGACCATCCTCAGTGTTCGATGATACATATACAATAGAAAAAATAATATCCTTAAAATACAAAACATAATTGAGATGGATATTTATAGTATATAACTCATTTCAGTTGTTACAATTCATCTTGTACATACAATGGATTTCCCAACCACTTGGTAAATATTAATTCATAATTCAACCATCTTCCCACGACCCTATTTCTAGTCTTTTAATACTTTTTTCTGAGCTCAACCTAACTTGTATTCATTCCTCTTCTCCAGAATGATGCTTGTCTCTGATGTCCAACACTATTATCTTATGCTCCCTTTTCCTTTAGTGAACTATTCCCGACTCATTTTTTCGGGCACACCCCCAATGTGCTTCTGATTTCCAACCAGTTATTCTAATGACCAAAAACAAATTATTTTCCAACCGTCACTTCCTTGCTTCCAAATCCCTTAGGCAATCTAATCACCCCCTTCCATGCAGTCACTCACCTTCCAGGCTCAAGCATCCCCTTCTCTACTTCCCAGTCCCTTCGGAAATCCATTCCTTGGCAAGGTTTCCTTGCATTAGAAGGGTCTCAATGTTAATTTTTCATAGGGCTAGTGTTCTATGTTGAAGATTGTTGCATTTTTTCACATTATCAAACATTTCCATATAGCATTCACCCCATAACATTATTAACAACAATGTAAAAATAAAGTTAGCATCAATAATGTAGTAGAATAGTAAGGATCAATTGTAGAAAAGAATACACAATAGAGACACCATGAATTTTGGTTAGAGACCAAGGAAAATCCCTACATGGGGGAAATCCCTTTCCAATTTATTCCTCTATTAGATTGTCATCAAATGTTCAATAGATATACGTAGTAAAATACATTAGGCCACCAAGGCCAACATTTGATAGAAACAACATATACATGAAGGAAATGAAGCCTTAAACACAACGCTGATAACAAAGGTACTTGAATTCTAGTCATTGTCATTTTGCAAGACAAGGAGATATGAAATCCTTTACAATGGTTGTCATATCTCAGCCACTACGGCCTACCATCATATAACTATCATCACTATCTCATGGAAACTAATCATATCATGGCATTGTCATTACAAATCAATTGTCATCATCTTCTTACTACTAGAGCATGGACATTGTAACATGATTTTTTTCACGTGTATCATTGTCACTGTTATATGAGAAATCATTGTTTCACTATTAATAAGATCGTAAATATCATTGTCTTATAATATATATATATATATTATATATATATATATATATATATATATATATAATATATTATATATATATATATATAGTCTATTGTCACTATATATATATATAATGTAGATCATTGTCCACTGATATATTGTTCACAATCTTATATTAAAGTTTCTTTCCATAATACAAGGCATAGAGATATGGGTCACAAGTATGCAAACCATAAAAGTAACGAATGTGACTTATGATACATGTCAGTTACTATAAATAGAGAACCACTATATAGGAATATGCTAAATGATGCCATTGTAGTAGAGCCACTGAGAAATGATGTCATACAACCATTGATACAAGCCACTACCTGTTGCGAGCTTTTGTGAACTGCAAAATTCTAACCACTGTAAATATTCAAGTTGCAGTAAACCATATAATTCATAATAGACAACGTCACAAAGATAATTCAATGCAGGCCAACGTGAATAGATCTGATCCAAAGAAAGAGTCATAGATTCAAGACACAAATCAATGTATATGAGCCATAGTTTTGAGCCACAAATTGATGTACATGAATCATACTTATGAGCCATAAATTGATGTATGCAAGTCATAGTTTTGATCCACAAATAGTATAAACGAGCCTCTGAAACATTTCAAGCTATAGAGCATGATCCATATAACATGTTGTCATCCTCAAATCATTGTGAGCCACATATGTAATAAACATGAAACACAAAGTATAAGGGAGCCTTTTTATTAGCAAACACAAGCGACAAAGAAAACCATTATAACGAAGAATGTGATCCCATTGTAACAAGAAATGTGGGCCTTTGAGTATAAGTGATTTATAGGTAATTAGATGCCACTCATTAATGTGAGCCTCCAAAGAGTAAAGTGTGAGAGTGTGAGCCTTATTATTCATGTGTTTTCAATCGAGCATAGATATTTACCAATACGGGCCACATAGATCTGCATCACTTTAAGTAGAGGTATAATCACAAGTCATGGTGCTAAAATGAAACCCAAACACCATCACATAAATCCCAATGAAAACCCCTTATGATTAGCTTCAGATCTTCAAGTTATTTCAGATGATTTTAGTGAGTAATCAGTGAGATAATGAGCCTCCAACGTCACATCTATATATTAGATGGGTGGGTGTCAAAGGGTGGCACTATAGGGTGACTCGACTTGATGTTTCCATAGTAGTAATAATATTATTATTCATATTAATATTGGGCCAAATTTAATTTATCATCTAATTAGAAATTAATTATTGTTGCATGGACATTGGAGTTGACATGAGGCTTTGTCCTAAAAATAATTTCTCTGCCATTTAATTCCTTCTTTAGATTTTTGTTAGGGCAAGGGGGTTTTCCTTTGGGTTAATTCATCTTGAATTCTCCTCAATTTTCAACACTCAAAACCAAGGCATATCCATGCCTCAATATTTTCACACTGGTCATAGCATACTTCATGGTAATCAATGGGAACCATTGGTGGTATTGTCCCACAGTGATCCTGTCCCTGAAATCTTAAGATTTTGCACACTGTTGTTATCCCACCTTGTGGCTAGTTTTTTTCATTTTAATGGAGTAGTCACATGTCTATTCTTGCATCATAGACACACATATCCCATGAGACTCATCATAAATAAAATGTAATGAATGTACATTATACCTCATTAACTATTTATCCTTGCAGTGAACTTGGAATTTTCCATAATTCCTACATCAAACCATGCTATTTTATAAACCAAAACATTAAAATATCATATTAGGTTAGCTCAAAAGCCAAATTACATAAATCAGAATATTAATTCATATTCATAATTAAAAATTTAGAACTCTATAATGTGTGAGTACTTATCTTTATTTAATGACTTCCTCTTTTCTCGTATACACACGGGGTCGATTTCCTATCTTGGCAAGCACCCAGACAAAAACATATCCTCCATGGAAAAAGTGTCTACCTAAGGTGGCTACTCCAAGGCTCTAGGTACCCTCCAAACTATTTGTCAAGGTACCAAATCAATAATCATGGTGCACCAGGGCTCCAGGTACCCACTCCACAATCATGCTAGATTGGTTTCCAAAGAAATAAGGGAATCTATAGGCTCACCACCACTTTGAATCATCAAGGGAATCCAACGGTTTATACGTCCAACCAATGATGATTATATATATAAGCCTATTCGCAACTATGGGCACTACCAAACGAGGTAGTGTTCTTTCGACAAAAATATTAGAAATCCAAAGGTTATCCTGCCTCCACCCAAAAAAAATACATAGCATGTGGGCCTAGACAACCCCATACCTTCCTGCCCTAAACAAGTTACACAACATAACATACACATAACACAACTTCATGTACACATAACACGATAGACGTATATATGGCACAATGCAATGTATACATATACACATGTATAATACATGCACATATACACATGTATAATACATGCACATATACACATGTTTAATACATGCACATATACACATGACTCAACACATTACACATTGTAACATAGAATTTGGAGACCACACCATCTCTATTTATGTGAACCAGGTCATACTGGCTCTTCTTTTTTTCCACGTTCACAATCTTTGCATGGGCAAAATGTGAGGGTCATGTTCTCATAAATTAGTAGGAATTCCCCCATTTTTTTGTCAGTAGATGTTATCCTTGAGCAGTGATCTTTCCATTTGAATGGCCCCTGACAACCCTATCAGAAAAAATATAATTTCATATCCATATGCAACAACATAATCAAGTATTCAATACATAAGCACATACACAATAAATTTAGGGTGAAGAGAACTATTAGGAATATTGAGAGGGGGGGTGAATCAATATTTCTTACAATTAGTTAATTTTACTCTTCTTAACATTAAGTTCACATTAATCAACATCACATAACAGAAATAGTAAACAACACCATTCAACAATGTCCAGTAATAAAGTTAGTACACACGATATTTACATGGAAACCAATGTAGGAGAAAACAATGTAATGTTTTTATATTTAATTCAGTACATCACTTTAGTGCAACTACACAAGGAAGCCCCAAAATCCTTAAATATAAATATGGATTTTTATTTTACCAACACCAACTGTGTGAGGCTTCAACCCCCAATAGTCTATGACCTACTATGGTTTATCAACGAAAATTGAATGGATACAAGATTAACCAACTACAACTGGTTGGAAGCTTCGACCACCACGATAGTGTAGAAATTCTGGCTGTAGATTAACCTGATAATGTAATATAACCAAAGCAAAATACTTTAACCCACTTATACAATCAATTATGGAAGCTTAAAATATTTGTGCAAGATCAAGCTGAACACATATAACCAGAAGAAGAATCAACGCACATGAAACATAGAATAATACTCAGGGGAAAGCCTCAACTAAAAACCCCACTATCTGTGTTATCATACAAGTTGGAAATATCTCAGAATTGTAGAAAATTTTGAATAATTTAACACATATTCAATAGAGATTATCCTGATCATGTATTATTGCAGAAAACATACACAATACATAAGCTCCTCTACGTTGATTATCAATATAGCAGCATCAATAACAATAAAACATCAAGAGCATTCACACATTAACACAGTATGTATCTCGGGGAAAGCATCTGCTAAAAACCCCAACTATCTGTATATTAATGATTGAGTCATGTAACATTACACAGCATAATACTTCTCACAAGTATCTCCATCTCTGTTACACACAATACAGCTCAGATCTGAATCAATCACTGGCTCAAATCTCCTTCGCTGCTTGCCTGCCTCCGTTGCTCAATACCTGCTCAAGAACTGATGATAATTCCAAGGAAACCACATATTTACTCGGAAAAATCATGTGAGCACAAGCTACAATGTGGGCAAATACGTGGGCAAACTCATTGGCATACTCAATCCCTTGATTGTGCAAGATCTGGTGCACAACTATAGTCACAACTGATAGCAATCTGATTCTCTAACACCTG